>KZ506461.1:181626-202926 GCA_002844005.1 Limosa lapponica baueri
TCAGAGCATAAGGATGCTTTACAACTGCACAGAGCAAACCCAGTCTCAGGTGCTGCTCCCAGGTCTGACTCCTCATTGTCAAACAGCTGATCATTGTCCTGGTAAAAAGCTGGAATAAAATTTTCCAACTAAGTGCCTAGTGTTCACTGGCAGAGAAATGAAGCCGGTCAACTGAAAGGTGTTGGGCACGCACAGCTCGCATGAAGGGCTCCAAGACGCAAGGTGTGGTGGTTTTTGCTGACACCAGTGTCCCCCGCTGTGTCCCTCTCCCCTTTCCCCACTCTAGATCACTGTCCTATTGCAAGTGCACCTGAAGGCCCATAAGCTTACTCTGGTCAGTCTAAATCTTCCAGTTATACACACTTTTCCTTTAATGGCAATGATGGGTGCTGAAGTTCACCTCAGCCTCGTCTCCCCCTCACTTCTGCCTGCCTGCTTGTTCCCATCCCGGTGCTACAGATCTCTACTCTCTTATTTTTGTTAGTACAGCTGTGTGTGGAAACTGAATATCTGAAACTATCTGAGCTAAAGGCAGGGAAGCTTTTGATTTTCATTTAATCCAAAGGGTGGGACTCGCTAAGAAGCCAGGCACGAGCAGGGATGTCTGGGGGACAGGCAAACATTTTACTGTGCCACCTGGAATAACAGGAGCAGCGCCTTCGAGCAGAAGCAGCAGTGGTGGTTTGGCAGGGATGGCCTCAACTGCTGCAGTCACATCTGCCAGGTTTCATCTGCCACTATGCTGACTTCCAAGAAAATGGCACTGGTAAGGTCTGCTGGAAATCAGGCCTCTTATTTACAGTCTACTTTACTGGCCTTAATAACGCACAGGGAAAAGCTCTGAAGCAAGTTTTGTTGGCATTGGCTGGCTGTGAGCCTCTCCCCAAGCTGTGCTTGTTTGTTTCTCCTTCTAACACCACAGCGATGGCAAGCTGACCCATGCTGGAAGCTGGGAGGAGAATCCTTGTCTGCAAGCAACAGACATGGAAGAGAAAACAGCTTACTAAACGTGATACCATATCTGAGGAGCTCAGATGCAGCAAGTTCATTTTTCATGCTGTCACATTCACAAAACCCTATCCACGTGTTTACGCAACAGATTTACCTGTGCATCCTTGTGCCCATTCACTCATCCAGTTGTGCTTTGGGGGTGAAGTGGAGGTTTGAGTCAGGAGCTTCATAAAGCCTCTGAAGTGACAAATCCCAGACATCGTATACAACTAGATTTTTCAGTACTGCTGCTTGCATGAACTGCTTTAGACCAGTATAACTTATAACAGACTAATGGCATTTGCCTGAAATACCCTCTGCCAGGAGCTGCTGTTGGTCCTGCAGGGAAAGTGTGAAGTAGGTTTTGCTGACTTGTTGGCAGAGCTGACTTGCTACCCCACACAGATACAAATGAAGCTGGAGCAGCCTTGAAGCAGCAACCCCCAAACCTAGGTTTAATGACAAGTACGGGTGGGGAGTGCACAACTCCTTGGTGTAGCTAAGCCTAAAACCAAAGCTTGTTGTTATTTTCAGCATATTGTTAATTCATAAATCAAACTTCAGAAATATGGCTTTGATCTTCCTATGGGTGTAGCTAGAAATCAAATCGGGATCTCCAGCTGTTTACAAACCTGCTAGTTCAGGAAGCAGAAAAAATGGAATCAATTATTTGTTGCCCTGTCTTCTACCACCTGTAGAGTTTTGCCTTACATTTGCTTGCAGCTTCTGCAGAGCAGGGGCATTACTTTCCTCCTCTGCAGTTGTACAGCACCAAAGAACCCCGGCTGCACACTGCAACCCAGGGGCAATTGCCAGACAAATAAGATCGTTACTGGTCCCCATGTACTGACCAGTATAAACATAACCCTCAAAAACTTTTGTTGCCATCTGACACTTAAAGATCCTGACTGCCCACAGAAGGTGGGTTCCCACTCTGGGCTAATAGGTTTTGCTCTTGTCCTCCAGAGCGCCCAGTCCTCGGCCACAGCTTTTCTTCAGAAATATGAGCCATCTAATGGTCAGCCTGCATCTCATTTGCAGCCAGGTGAAAAACTGAGGGTCCCCCAAAGAGACAGAGAGCACAGAATGGAGAAACAGACACGTAAATAGTATTTTCAACCTACCCAGCAATTTCCACAGCAGTACAAATATGACCAGGTAGATCAAAATGACACTAAAATTCCTTCCTTCAGGACCATTCCTCTCCTTCCTTCAACAGCACCCACCCAGGCTACACTCACAGAAAGGACCACTAGGTGCAACTTTTCTTTGTAAATCCCCAAATCAAGTTAGACAGTAAACTAATGAAAACAAGTAGTGCTTCAAATAATCTTTCACTTGTTGACTCAGTGATGATTGCTTCCTTTTTGTATTCAGATCCAATTAGTTTTTAAAATAGGTAAGACAAGTTCCAAGCTATGGAGTTTGTAATCCAGAGCTTATTAGTCTGAAGAAGAAAGTTTAAATTAAAGCAGTACTGGTTTTCTTTTTTGTAAATTACTTACACCCTGATTATCTGACATTATCATCTATGTAAAAAAGTGGAGAATTTGGCTGTTAGCCTTAAATATTGGGACATCTATTCAAAAGCACCTTGTCATGCTGGTCAGAGCTGTCAGCTGTCAGTCTTGTTGACGAACAGTTCAGAGATTCAGTAGATATTAACATGCTGTACACATATCTATAAATAAAAACTTCTATTTTGTTTGTGGTGAGCTAGAATTAGATGTGCACCTACATATATCCAAGGCTATAAATAAAAATCAGTATCTTGTTCACGGAGTTGAGCTGGGCTTAGATATCCTAACTCTCTCCGCAACAGATACATGCTTATTGTTAGTATATACACAGCTATATCTAGGACACCAAGTTTTTAAGAAGATACCCACTGGTATGGTCCTCCGAGCTCAGGTTAGGGTTGCCTGCACGAAATTCCATCTCCCTATGGCCTTTTTGTAAGGGGAAATAAGAGAGGAAGGAGGGAGGACACCGGAGGAGAGAAGGTTCTCGACAAACCCAGATATGAAAGACACAATTCTCCCCAAAACATTTGTCATAACAGACTTCCACCTAGAATGAGAGGAAGGAATATCTGTGACCAGTCCTGATGGATAAGACATTATTCTAGCACAAAGTTCTGCTGGGCAGTGACTGAGCCAAACTGAGAAAACAATGTAAGGCCAAACTGTGGATGCAGGTAATTGAAAAAGGGTGCATGGATGGAGGCCTCCAAAAGGAGGCTACAGCATCCTCCGTCATATGACTGAGATCACATAGGACACATCAAGTGGTGGTAAAAGAGGTAGAGGAAAGGTAGAACATGATTCTTAGCTAGTATCAGCTATTCTCCCTAGCTAATCTCTAGCAGGGAACATGCATCCCTCTACTGTTGTGTACACTTCATGAATAGCGCTTACTCAGACTGTGCATGGCATTTCAATTCACTTGATCACCACAGCTCAAATTCCCACTGTAGTCCCCAAACGGGCAAAAATCCTACACACAGGCCTTCAGCAAGAGAGATGTGAGCCACAGCTGTGGAACAGAGATTACCACAGGCTAATCTTTAATCTCTCTATTTTATTTCATAGGAGGTGAAATAAATAATAGTTAGCTTGTGCTGTGGCCAACAGGAGCCTCCAGACCATTAACTGAGGGTTATGGCAGATGTTGGCCTGTGGAAGTTGCAGAAACTCAACACCTGCAGAAATCCAACCCTTAGATTTTAAGGTATTGCTTTGTACAACTTTAGGTTGTCTTGAAAATGTGTCTTGTGAGATTGGCCAGAGCCAGCATGGCTTTTTAAGTTCATTCACTCCATCTTACAACTATTTTCAATAAAATATGTTCATTCAGCTAGAATTACGTATTCACCCCGTTGTTGTTTGATTGTTAATAAACCATGCAGTGTGGGGATTTTCACCAGCTCATGATCTGTAATTAAGTAAGTATGCAAAGTATTTACCTCTAATCTTGTTAAACTGATAACTTTGGCTCTGTTTATTCAGGACACTACTTTTCGAAAAGTCCATAAGGAAATCTCTCTTGAACATACAGCACCATGAAAAAGCATCACATTACCACAATCTGAACTATTGCTCAAGCATTGTGCATTCTGGAACATAGCACAGCTAAGCCAGAACCACAGATGGTGTTTTACATGACAGCAGTCATGACTATTGGCCCTCGAGTCATTTGGAAAAAAAAACCACCCCCACAACCAAACCCGGAACATCTACCAAGATCAGGTCATAGGGGAGGAGAGGAGAGACAAAGAGCAGCATCACTGATTTATAAACATCTGATTTACACCCTGATAGGTAATTATCCCACAGCTGGCAGGGAAATTTCAAACAAGCCGTTAAAGTAAATTAAATATCAAAGAATGAACTTAATCCAACTAACATGGCCTTCTCAGTGCACTGCATCATGCCATTTTGATACAAGAAGGTCCAGAGCAAAGAAATTATTTTGGCAGCTTTTAGGGCCCAAGTCAGTCCTACAATTCCTTCTTTGAGCATTTGCAGCTACAAAGACTACGGTAGCTTTCAAACAGTTTATTGTGCCATGTGTTTGTCAGAACAGGTCTTTTTTTTGATAAAGGCTGGCCAGAACCAAATTTAGGGTGACTCTCCAGCATCAAAACTAGGCCTTGAGCAAAATTCATAGACTGGATAATGAGCATCTCCTTAATGAAACAGGCATCTTCACAGAATTACCCAAGTTTGAAGCTCCTGGCTCAGGAGTGGCCAGAGCACATTTTGCTTTTGACTAAATATCTCAGGTTTGGAAATTTATCAAGCTCACATTAATAATTGATTTGGGGAAGTGTTAGATTTCAGGCCACTGTCTCTTGTGTGCTGCTCTCAAACCATTCGTAGTAAATATATCCAGAGTGTCAGGCACTCTGGTGCACCCAAACCTAAAGCCAAGTTCCTGCAAGGACACTCTGGATGCACCCTTACTTGACAGGTGAGGCAAAATGCCGTATCCAGGTTAAAAAGCCCGGAGTGAGTACCTTTCTATCCACTTGCCAGAGATTTACCCAATTTATCTAAAGTAGCTGCTTCGAAAAAAGGACTCCCTGTGACTGTGTAACACAGCATAGCACAGAATACAGGTCTGTATCCATCCTCGCCTCTGCCTGTGAATGCCCCCAGAAGAGATCCCCTGGGTTAAACTTCACAGAATGCAAATGAGAAAGAATGGTGTTTCTAAGGAGTCCTTTTGCCTGACACTTTGGAAAAATATCTACAATGCAAAGCATGTCATACTGCTAGTGGGAATTACAGGAGGAGAGGGAACATTTTCTAAGACATCTGCAGGGAATATTTTACAAATTGAAGTGTGTTTTCTCTTAGGGGACTATTTCATCGCTTCACTTGATTATCCATGATGTTTTAACGACCATGTTGTAAAAGGATTTTCGTAAGAATGAAATTTTGAATCAAGAGGCTATGAGATCCCGAAAGGGAAGAGTGTTTTACTTAGGTAGCCAACCGTGACCTTGGGGGATTTCAGATGGAAGTGAGGAGAATAAAAGAGTCTATGCAAAAATTAAGCAGACTGAAAAAAGAAACTGGAAAAAAATGCCGATATAAATTGGTCCTTTGTTGAATGGCAAAGTGTTCTAAGGAACTTTAAGCAAAATAAAAAAGCAGAAAGGGGCATTAAAATAATTCCCATAATACTCCCAATTCAGGTCACATCGTCCATAGCTGCAGTGCAGCCCAGTGTAACTGGACTAAACTCACCAGAAATAGCTCCATTTCTCTGCAGATACAACTCTTGAGTCAATAGATAAGCCAAAACTGGAGGCCTGAAACCACTCACTTCCCGATCAGACTTTAGAACTTGTCACTGCCACACTAGCACTAGTTTTCTAAAATCTACTGATTTTGTTATGCTTGCTTCGCAAAGGTACAAGACTGGGATAGTGCCAAGTAAACAGAAGCACAGTAGTTCAAAATAGAGAGGATGCTGATCATTTAAAATTTCTTTTCATGTCTTCAGCTTTTTCACTGCAGCCACCGAAAGCAATTCTAATGCCGACAAAGGTCCAGGCATTTTAGTCACCGTGCTCTGCAGGTCTCCATGAGGCTCAGCCAGCCCCAACCAAACCCTTGTTAACATCCTCACTCTCCCATTCACTCCATGAGTGGGAAGAGAAGTATTAGCAGAAATACCAGACTGCAGCTGGAAATGTATTGTCCAAAAAAAGCGTATGTTCGGTGAATTACTCCTCACGTTGCTTCCCAGTGTCTTCCAATGACAACTCAAGAGAAAACACCAAAAAATTCAGTCTGACACGGTTTCTTGATACATGTTGTGGAATTAAGAGACAGAAGGTTCATGTTGTTTCATGAGATGGGTAGGAACCCGTCCAAATCAGTGAAACTGGTTCCTGAAAAGAGCTGCCTTTTGACCCCCCTCAGGATACAGTCACCTGGCTACTGGCCAAAGGCACTGACCCTCTTCTCTCAGGACCAGAAACACCCCATCCCCTTTACTGCCTCCTCCGCCTTTATCTCCCGCTCTTGTTTCCTTACCGATCAGATTTGTTTAGGTTTGCAGGAGATAAACAATCTGAACCCAAGTGTTTCCTAACATTAATCCAGCTTTCCCAGCTTACTGAAAAGCCCATTGTGCCCCAGTGAAGGGCTGGAGAGCCTGGCTGCTACGCTCTGCCTGCTGCCATCCTCAGTTGGAAGGAAAATCAAACTGTTTCTGCTGACTCCCACTCCTAACCATTTGTAGCAGACAGAATGAGAGCAAAAAAGGGATTCCACTGAGCAAAGAAAACCAGGAGGGCACAGGCGTGGGCAAAGCAGCTGAGGAACAGAAGGCAGCATTTGTTTTGACTGATGCAACCTGACAAAAGCCAAATAACGTGTCCATTTGCACAGCTGCATATTGCTGTAGATGTGGCATGGACCACACAAATGATATTTCATGTAACAAATTGGTAATACATAAAGGGTTCTTTTTTCCACTTTCCAACATAAAAATTTATACATTTCTATTTCAAAGAGATTCACACCATCATTTAGGCAAACCCTTTTTTTAGAATTAAACATATGATGGGTTTTATTGTGCAAAGCAGCACGGGTTCACGTGGGACCAAGCCATGAACAATGACACCACCAGTTGTTCTACTTCAGAAAGTCTAGTTCATTGAAACCTGGGTTAGTAAATCACAAAACTTAAAGAAATGCCTGTCTGCAGCTGGTTTAGGTTCCCAGACATGTGCTCTGCATGGTCAGAGGAGGGATGCACAGGGAGAACCAAGCAGCTCTGGTGTTAGCCTTCACTGCTTTTGTTCCCCTGGGAAATGCAAATCACCATCTGGTTACTTTTTTGATGAAGGAAGGGTTAAAAAACAGGTGTAACTGGAGAGAAGATTTCAGCTTCGCTGAAGAGACACAGCAAAAAAAATAAATAAATGCATAAACCTTGCTGCATGAAGCCATCTGGGATTCCCGTTACATATGGGCCTGACTTTGAGTTGCACCTAACCACACGGCGCTGGGGCAATGCTAACTGGGGCGCAGGGGGACGGGGCTGCCCGGCCAAGGCAACTCTCAGCACCAAACACAGCCCAGGCCAGGTTCTCATCTAGGTCTTGCCACAAGGATGCAAATGCACTGAGTATTAAAGCAGAGGAACCTCTGAAATAGGCAGTTGGTTTCTCCTCCCCCTTTCCAAGGGCTGTCAGACCTTACCTTCCTGCTTAATAGAACAGGTGAATAACTACTTTTCAAATTTATAGTAAGTTGTTGATTGAAAATATATAATTTTGAAATTTATGGTATGACAAACTTACATTATCATACTACATGACTCAATCTGCCATTATTTTTCAACAGAAAAATGTTTTGATCGAGCAAATCCATTCCCTTAAACTTCAAAACAGGGCAGTTGAAATAGCGATTTCCAAAGAACAGCAGAAGTATAAAATACCCTCTGGCAGCTTATCTGCAGGGCTTAAGGCATGGGCTGCTGGAGTGCTACCAGAGCGGGCTGTTTTCCATGCATGGTATGCCTTACTGTAACACCAACAAAATGCTGGTCCTAATTGCTTTAGGAACTAATTGCTGTAACACTTTTGAGCGCCAGGCAAAAGTGCTTTGTTGTGGTTGGGGTTTTGTTTTAATAAAAATAAGGAATAAACAATAAACACTGCCTAGGGAGCAACCCTTCTACCAAGGCTGTACTGTGCTAATCCACCAGCAAAACTGTGCAAAGGAGAGACAACTACCTTTTCAATCACCTTAAGCACTGGTCCTCCTCCACAGAGATGGCAGACCATGCTGTGGCATTTCTCACTTACTTCTCTATAGGAAGAGGCATAAGATTTGCATCATATGCAAATTCCAAGTGGAGGATCCCCAGACCCTGCTGTTTCTTCTCATTCACGTCACGTTGTGGGAGCACAATTGCAATCTCCAGGTCCTCTAACTTCCTAGGAATAAATGTAGGCTGCTTTGCTGTATGACATTAAGACTTCTGTCTAAGACTATAAAGGAGACAGTCCTGAAAAGGGTACATTGGTGTTGCCAGCCATCGGGCCAACCCTGTACAGGAGGGATCACCCAGCAGTGCCAATCTCCACAACAGAGCCAGAGTTCTGTCTGCACTAAAGCCAACATGTTCTTTGAAATCATTCGTTACAAGTAATGTGTCCCATAAATCCCAATGAATCCACTTTACCACTGACATGTACGGTTCTAAAATACACAGGATGTTTTATAACATAATTTTCGTTTCCTTTGTTTAAACTGAAAATGGGAAGAGCTCTAGCTGCAAGAGAGTACAATGGTAACTGCTTTTAGGTTAAAAAATTTACCATGTTCTGTATTCCTCTCACCTGAAGAGGACAGCATCAATGACTTTTGTCACGTGCAAAAATGTACAAACAGACTATATTCTCCTGGACATACAATCTAGTTTTGAGATGTCTGCCTCAAAACGTATTCCAACTGACTTTCAGTTCCTCTGCTATGCTGACATTTTCCTGTGACAGGTCTTTCTTGCACAGCATAGTTAGCTCTGCTTGGAAAAATTAAATTATTAGCTTGTGTACAACTTGCTTAGATTATATGATATCCACACTGTCAAAAATGTATCTTAATTAGTTAAGACAACAGGCATTTTCCAGAATTGGCCTGTCAGATAACATATCCTAGCATAAGAGAATCTTAAGGGTGATTTCACATACAGAGCTTTAGTAAGACTATATTTCTTCACCTTCTACGTGCAAATCTTTTCTTTACCTTCTTGAGGGCTGATACAGCTTATCTTCAGGTCACTGAATATCATGAGACATCATTCTTTGAGCTTTAGTAATTTTTATTGTTTAAATATTTAAACTACAAAACCTCTGGGGATGTGGAATTGCAGTAGAATGTCTACCAGAAATTTAAGGTGGAATTCATGGCAGAGATGCTTTAATTGTTCTTATTGGTGTTCCCTGCCTTCCCAGAAAAGCATTATTTACTGAGATAAATCAGAATAAAGGTAAACACACCATTATGATAAAATAGCGAGATCACGATTAGTACAAAAGTTTATGCTTTCTAGCACCATGAGAGAGAAAAAAACAATCAAGCCTACCTTACAAAAGGAAGCAACCAGAACTGTTCAAACTGATCAGGGACCATAAACCCTGCAATGCCTTCATCATGCTGATATGGCCCTCAGTACAGGTGACACAGAGGATGCTAATGCACCCTCCTACTTAAGTTTCTTTCTTTGAAATTAACCTCAAGACCAGATTTGTTGGCTTTACAGTAGTTGCTTTAGGGACAGTCAGAAATTATTGATGTAGCGTTCACTGTACTACATTTATTTAGCAACGAGGGACGTATTTAAGTCTGGTTTAAGGTAGTGAGCCATGTAGTCATGCAGCTGAACTCTTGAGCTGCTACGCCAACAGCGACACACACCTGGACCTGGTACCAACTTATACAAATGCACAACAAAGAAATGTAATCCTCTGAAATCCAAAATGGTGCAATTTGGGGTGGTGGTGGTGTTGCAGCTAACTAGGGGAGTGGAACCACACAAGCTGGACAGTAGAACCCCCAATAAAGAGCATTTCCTGGGAGTAAACTAACTCAAACTAGCTATAGCTCCAAAATAGTGAGTTTTAGTATCAAGCTGTATGCTAACCGCACATTTTTTGTCCACTCAACTCCCATAAACTGCAGGTGTTGTAGTGCTAATCACCCATTTGCTGTTCCTATTCCCTCCATGCACTAAACTGCTGACCATTATTCATTCTGTAGGTCTCTTAAAAGCAGGAGACAAAATATATATGCAAAATGTTCGAAAAAATGCAAACAAGGATTCAACTGTTGTGAAAGGCTGTTACTTGTAAGCACTTTCCTGGACTGACTGAATCAGTCTCAGGTTCTAGATGTGCATGTCACAGTCCTGTTTGCAAGCGATGTCAAGGAGATATGGCCAGCAGGAGCTATCTGAATATTTGATTTCTATCATGAATGAAGCATTGCACACGAATGAATGCGTCCTTCCTGGTCAGGACACAAACCTTAACTTTCTGCCTTCCCACAGCGTGACATTCAATGTCAGTGCCCTGGCTTTGAATGCTGCCTGAATATCCTCCAAAGGCATCTGGAAAGCACTGGACTAAAGCTTACGAGAGAGAGGGCAGAGAGATGATTTTAAAAGACACAGTTTAAAACGCTATCTAGAGCTCAAAAGCCAACTTCTACATCAAAACAGTCACCACATTTCATGTAAGAACTGCTTCTTGAAGTGGAGTTGTAGAGAGCTGAGCCGTACTTAAGGAATCTCACTCTCCCCATGGGATGTGCCAGCAGGCTGCCATGGGACTGCTAGGAGAGGGTTCTGAGGGGTCAGTAATGCCACCCTTCACTAGCATTTGGCAGTGAATGTGCTGGTGTTTGAGAAATAGGGAAAACATTGTTAAGATGAAAACATGGAAGGTGAACGTGAACACAAAGAAAGGAGGAGAAGAGAAGAATTGTAGGGTAATCATAGAAACGGACATGAGGAATTATCCGAACCTAAACTGCAAAACCTGAGAGGCCATTTAATACCAGTTACAGCTGAATACATGAGCTCATTAGCCTCCACAAAACTCACATAGCCAAGAAAATAATACAAATATTTCAGGATTTTAGGTGTCAGAAATTTGATTTTGATATTTAAAATCATCTAGCCAAACTTTCCCCTCTTCTACATGCACACACTTACATGCACAGGAGGCAAGCTGTCTCACATTTGATGGGAGTCAGATTGGTCTGTTGGTATCAGAACAGGGACTACATAGACAGGAGCTAAAATCAACACTCCGAACAACAGCAGAGCACCCACGGAGACTCTGAAACCATCTGTAGCCTATGGAAAAGCCTGTCTTACCCTCGACAAAGTATCAGGGTAGAGAGCGCCTGTTTCTCCTCTTTCTCCTACATCCCTTCCTTTTGCTCTGTAAAGGACTGAAGTTTTGGTCCTAAGTATAGAGTAAGTATTCTCCATAACCTCTCCCATTACTAACTGCCTGGCTTGTAATTTACGGATCCCGTTTGGCAGTAAACCTAGATGTCTGAGGGATTTATTACCCACAGATTTCTAGGAGCCATGAGGAATGCAGGAATACGCTCTGTCATTCCTTGTCCTAAAGCCCCCTTCCATTGCTAAATGACAGGTCCTTCTAAGTGCTTCTTTATCACCGTGGGGCACTCCACAGAGATAGCACTAAGTGTAATAAAAGATCTGGTTGGGTAATGATACAACTGTTGCTATTTACTGTTGCAATAATTTTTCTTTTCTTTGAGTTGGTATTTTTTATTCTCTTTCCCTGGGAAACAGAGAGAGGTTGTTAAAAATTCTTGAGCACAGTCATACAGTAACTGTAATGACAACAGACCACAAAATTCAAGCATTCACATCAGAAAATACCACAGTATACTCTGGAGGGGGAAACAGTCTATTTTTTCCTCAAGAAAATATTTTCTATAATAAATATATCTGGACAGTTTACAAAGTCCTCAGAGGCTAACCAGTTAGCTGTAACAAGTTCTATACCTGACACATTTTTCTTCAGGGTAACTTGCTTCATTCAGAGTTTTAATGTTTAAATAAACTGCTGCCCAAATCAATACTCTACAAAATCATTCACTCTGGGAAAGTCCTTCAATCCTTCCCCCCTGTTTTAAGTCAATTTATATGCTACGCTACAGCTACCTCCGGCTGCATTTCATTACCTTCCCACTCCATCTTGTAGCAGCCACTCTGTAGTTTTGGCTACTGTTTTCTCAGCGAGGAGGTCCACAATATTTTATTTTGTGCCAACCTGTCTCAGACAGCTGAAAAGCCCTTCTGTCTTGTCTCAGGGTTTTAGATCACTGCTTTATTCCAACAGAGACGGTGAAATCTGAGGCCAAACAGCTGGAACGTATCCGCTAGTCTTTGCCTAGTGACAGTAACTGAAGAGGTATCATTGCTGTTGGCTTTGATAATCTCAGATAAAGCAGGTGTGGGAGGAAACAAACCTAGGCTGTATTGATCCGATCCTATTTTATTTCCTTCCCAGCACCAAGTTTGTAGATAGCTGCTCTCCTACTCTGACGTTTGTTAAAGATACTTTAAATGTCTGTTAAAAAAAACAGCTTCACAAAGATTTCAGAGAAGAGTGTTACCCTCTTCAAAACCCTTGTAACTTCAATGATGTATAGTCCTAACCTAGCAAAGCATTTAAGTAAATGCTTTAAATTAAGCTGGTGGCTATTACTGTGCTAACAAAGATGGGACCACTCATATGCCTAAATCCTCTTCAGTAAATGCAGAAGTTCATTCTGTGTTTAAGGGGGCTCACCGGAGCAGCAGCAGATGCACAACATATTCAATTTCCAGTATCCTTCTGATTCCTTTTCCAGGCACACAGCACTACAATATCCAGAGATCCAAGTAGATGCTTGGTATCATGACATGAGTTACAGAACGTTCTTCATCTCAAACCACACAAAACAAGCAACTGCTGTACAGATGAACGCCCCAAATGAGTCCAATTGCAAGTCTTACCTTTTGCCTCCTCACACCAAGGCCATTGAGCTTCTTTTCCAGTTGTCTGGAAAGGGGATACAGTTTCTGGAGGGAGAGGCAGTAGTCAGGAAGCGCCCGCCCTTAATGCTCTACACAGCCTCAAGCTCCCATTTATTTATCTGAGAATCTAAATTGGGTGATATGAACATTCAGAGGTACGTGATGGAAATGTTGTACCTCTTGGAGAGTACCCTGCATACTCTGAGAAGACTGTTCACTCTACAGCACAGGTTTCTGGTGGAACCTACAGGAAGAAACAAGCCCTTACCACAAAACAGACTCTTACCAGAGGTGGTGCAGGAGATGAAGGGCAGAGATCCAGCTATTTTAACATACTGCTTATTAGTGAATAATTAAAGACACACTATCCTCCATCTTTTTCAGATACAGGAAGACCTTAGTGATCTCCTTTAAAGCCTTAATCAAAAAAGAAGGAAAAAATAAAATTACATTGGGAAAGTTTTTGTGCTTACACCTCCCCTTCTCTTTAGAATTGGGGTTGCATTTCTCTATACATAAACAGGGATCATTAAAAGGAAGGGAAACAGATTTCCCTCAGGCTCACTTCTAAATGCACTTCTAGCCTACCTTAAGTAATGGCCCTCATTTACCAAACTGCTGAGGGCCTAGCTGTTCCCACTGGTTTCAGCTGACTCTCCATGTGAACTGCTGAATACACTGAAACGCTCTTAACTCATCACTTAGAAGTTTAATTTGAGGTTCCTGCTTCTGAAAACCCACAGAAATCCTGAAAATTCAATACACTTGAAAGCTTGTGTAGTTAGTGAGCAATACCTTACATTAATTTTTCAAATCTCTCTAGAAACAGAGCAACAGTGGAAATACTCAGAGCCACAACATCAAACATCTGCATCTAAGGCACTGATTAGTGGTGGATGGCCATCCCTCCTGCTTCTTCCGTCTCTACCAGCTGTTCAAGTGCACAGCTGAGCCTTGGAGCTGAAGTAAGAGAAAGCAGAAAATGCACATAGCTGCTTCTTGTATTTGTTTTTGAGGAAAGATAAGCAGGTCTGGGTTTTCTCTCCTTTTTACATCAATGCAAGACAGAAAGCAGTATGTTTCCATTTACAGGAAATCATTGCAGTTAACTACACAAACTCAAGAAACAAGTGTTTGGAAAAGGGCAAATTTTGCAAAAAATGAAGCAAATGTAAAAAGAACTTCACAGACCAGGGAAACATCCAGCAACTACTCATTTGTTGCTGCTCACTATTCTGAGACTACAAACAGGGAGAGATGAGGAAAAAGAAGAAACAGGGAAGGAAAGAGAGAGAAAGAAAAAAAATCTCTAGGACAGAACATTTTTTCCCCAAGACAGCCTTCAGCCCTTTTTGTTTTATATCTACTTTGGAAGAATGAAATATCCAGACCTGATTCCACCTGTCAATCACTGTCGACAGCAGCCTTGCTTGGCTGCCTAGTCATTAGGACTAACTAATACATTCTCTCTCCTTTGCCATCTTACACCAGAAAAGCTACTAGCTAATGAGCTCCATACCAGGGCGTGATGGGGCCACCTCAAAGTACTATACCACACAAGAAAACTGACCAGAAATATTTCAGAAATTTTTGCATTGCCCATGGGTCTAAAAATATCTTTTTACTGCAAAAGACTCAAATTTAAAATGTCTTTAAGAGCCAACTGAAAAATATTAGAGCTTTCTGCATTTGGGAGGAGAAAAAATCCAATACAATCAAACAAGGACCTTCTTACAGATTTGCCCAGATTACCAGGAAAGCTATGGGAGAATGCTAAAAGAAAACATCATGGAGACAGAGTGAGGAAGATTCTGTATCCATAATGCTGTCATCCCAGAATAAATCTGTCAGTTTGTTACATATCCAGGTGTTGTTTTTCTGTAGCTTTTCAGATATTTAATGTGCAGTTCCACTCTTGAGATGCGACACTGTGAAGATGGCACCTTCTTACTCAACAGATCATCTCTGCATGGATTTTCAGTCTCATCTCTGCTTACGTTAGGATTTCAGCTGCCTTTCATCATTACAGGGCTGCGCATGCAAGATGAGTCTGAGGGAGTTATCTCTATCCTTGGGTTCACATGTCACTATAGCACAATCTTGTACTAGAGCATCTCAGGAACTGCTCAGAGACCTGTATCCCTATTCAGCCAGAGGCTGGCATTAGCCACACAGCACAACAGAGCAAAAAGGCACTGCCAATACTGCTAAGTTCAGATTCTTGGACCAGCTGTGCAGCCTCATGGGCTTCAAATTCTGACACCACTTACACCTGCGTAACCTCTGGGAAAGTCATAGGGTGGCACAGGTAGAAACGAGGGCAGCATTTGCACTGCGAAAACATTTCATGCATGAACCAAAAAGAAGCTCATTTCAGAAGGTCAATTTTTCTGCAAAACCCAAGCTCTTATGGAAGGATTTTTAAACCAAGTGTAAGGACCACAGTGGAAAAATGCACATGAAAAATTATATAGGCAAGAATGTAGGCCTATATAATTTATATCTAAGTGTAGAATTTAATATAAGTGTAGAAACATCATGGATGTTTCATTTGCAAAGCCATTTTGCAGCAGAACTGTTCAAATCAAGTCAGTATTGCCACACTGTGTGTTTTCAGAGAGAAAGGGAAAAACAAAGGGATCTAACATTTCTGTATGGAGATGCAGAGTTTGCTATACTGGAGCAGACAAATTGTCCATTTTCATTCCCTGTTTCTGAAAGCAGCTTGCACGGCGTGGTTTGAACAGAGGCAGAAAACAAAGCACTCACTCACATGATGCATCCAGCCATTTGCGCCAGACCTTATCACGGGAGAAGACCTTCTTCCAGACCCCTTCAGATTATCTGACAAAACCACACAGCCTCATATTTTGCAGTCCAACTTACCATAAGTTGATCTGAAACTAGACTCAGGAAACAAACCCAGGAAAGTGACTCTTGAATTATGAGATGTATTTGTTAAGGGAGAGAACGTGCTTTTAGTCAAAAGGATTTGCAATTTTTTCTTTAGAAAGATAGTGTAAAGTAAGAGATCAAAACATCATTAGAGCCAAGTGTTCTGCTTTGAGTCTTCTTGATCAGCATACTTTGTAAAAGCACTTTCACTTGAATTTAGAGATTCTGCTCACATATTCTAACACTCACTGAGAAGGGGAGGAAGGCAGAGAGACAAGGACAGAGAGTGTGAGAGTCCGTCTGTAAGCAGAGCAGCATAAGCACATACACGTGTATCCAGTCTACCTTTTCTAGCATACTTTCTACTGAGCTTAACTAATCACCTCCATGTATAGCTAATGTGAAAAATTTCTTTGTACTTCCTATAGTATAGAGGGATGCTAAAAAATATTTCCTTGGAATATAGAGCCTCAAAGGAAGGTTGGATATGAAAAAAAGAAGGAACACATGAAAATAAACTATACTGTGCATTTTTTTTGACATGTTATGTGCCACTTTACATCATTTGGAGTTTTATTAGTAGAGTGGCTTTGACCTTAAGGGAGAGTATTTCAGGACCAATATTTCAAAAGCTACCAAGTTTCTATATAGTGCTGGATAGGACTTTGGAAGTGAAGGCAATATAAAAAGAACATCTAGCAAATCTCAGAGTTTCCTCTGTTTTCTCATTTACTGAGAAGTGTGCAGGAAGAGGATGGTATCCTTTTAAATAATTTGCAAGCCCTTTACATCTCAACTTTTAGAAGTCACCGGAGACCAGACATACAGCTAGAGCAGGCATATCTGTACATAAAGAGCAGTGTTTTCAGGTTCAGCAGTTTTTGAAGATGAGGCTCCCTTAACATGCTTCAAATATAAGACACAAGTCAGTATCCATAGTTGCAGACTCCTCCCCTGGTTTGTTTCTTCCTTGATTCAGAGGATCATAAATGTGCTTTGTTACTAATATAGTTCCCAGGATCAGGGATCAGAATCTGTGCCGTGTCTATGTGTGTGTTTGTTAATCTATGCAAGGTTACAAAATTCACAGAAGAACTGATACAGACCCCAGGTTAAAGAAATCTCTCGAAGAAGCTGAAAGAGCTCTCAAAAAGCTCCCACACCTGAGCTCGTTCTTCATAATATGGGGACCACGTTATTTTGGCAGCTGGCAACAGAACAACTGAATACTCACAGCTGCATAACGTCTGGGTGGAAACAAAGCTTTTTCTTATAGAAAAGTAATTTTATAGGAGCAGTTATGATTTTTCCAGTATAACGCACAAACACCATGGTGTTTTTTGACAAGGGCACTACCCAGACAGAATGAGAGGATAAACAGAGACCTAGAGAGCACAAGTGTCTCTGGGGTCTGGATTTTCACATATTAGGTCATTGGTGGAACAATGGAAGAGGACTCAGATCCTTGGGAATCTTCTGCAAGGCACTTTCCTATGTTCTGCCTTGTGTCAAACGAGCAATCAAAATAACCCATCCAGTAGCAATGGGATAACCCCAACCCTCCTGTTGGATTACTCAGACATTTAGGGGATACCTCCGGTACCCCAGCTTTCTGGGTGCTGCCCAAGGCTAAAAATCAGGGGGTGTCAGCCACTATAGCTGAGAAAAAAAATATATTTCTAACAGGCATAATGTTGGGATTCCAAGAAAGTGTATTTCATGGTTTGAAACCACTTCACAGCAGTCTTTCAGTTTCATATTTTAATATGTCATCTATTGAGAACAAAGAGAATCATCATGATATTAAAGCAATTTCTCTTTGACCCGTAGTGACCTCTAATTCACTGGACTCTGTAATTTGCTTTGTATTGGAGGTTAAGTATAGCTGCTGTAGCTGAGGACTGAAGGATGACATTATAAGACTCTGCAGTATATTTTTCTCTCTCTGCAATGCATATATCTCATTTCTTAGTAAGATGTACAGAGAAAGGAAGTTCAGAATGCATATTTATGTTAGGATGTGCTCATGCTCTGGAAATGACTATAATACAAAACCAAAAAGTAGTATGAGCTTTGCCACACAAGTTATTCTTAAGGAACAATACTTCCATTTGAATTCTGCTACCCAAAGATGTTTTTTACTTCTGTTGAAACTACTTTTCCTTTGTGAACAAATAAAATAGAATAAATAGAATAGCATAAAAGCTTGTTATAACATACAAATCTTATTCAAAACATACAGTAGGGGCCAACTCTTGCTCTCTGACACTGCACTAATGCAGTAGATGTAACAGAGATGTGTGTATTGACATATAACTACCTTACAAAAGCATTCAATGTATTTCCAAAACTAATTGGTTTGTCGTCTAATTGCCCTTTACAAAGTAGAGCTGACAGGACAAACAGTGGCCTCATCCTTTCATTCATTTTTTGGAAAACATTAGGAACTCAGGTCTGGGTGTACCAAGTTAGACAATGCAGATTGATGAGGCAGAAAAGACTGAGAAGACAGCCTTCTTCCCAAGATATGACATCAGAGACTTCTGTGTAGGATGTCTTTCACGGTAAAAGGCTTTCTCTGAGAATGCATGGCCCCTTGCTGCCCTACAGAAATAGCTCTGGAGGCTTTGAACAAAAGTATCTTCAATTCAAGTAGTGTGATAGCAGTTTCTAACTGAAGGTGCAATCTTCAAAATCGCAAGATAGCCAACAGAAAAGAGCTTCCAGAGTAATAAGATTAGACCCGCTGCTCCACAGCGTTTTGGCTCTAGCTTCAGGACATCCCCTCCAAGAGAACTCATTGCAGCAATCAGCCGGAGACACAGCTGCTAAGAAGGAAGGAGGGGCCCATATAACAGAATGCATTTTGCTGCTTTGTTGGATATTCCCGATTGTCTTGAGGAAAAGCGGCACGTGCCATGGAACACTACCTTTTTATGTACAAAAATGTAGACATAGTCATGGAATTAATGGAAAAGCTGAGGATTTAGTAGTCCATACCTTGAACTAGACCTCTCTTCCTGAATGCATTGATTAAGTGAGCAATGAGTTACAGGTCGGTTACTATGCAAAGTCTCAGAACAACATTTTAAAAGATCTGAAGGCGTTTCAATCTAAGTTTGTCAGATAATACATATTAATAAGCAAACTCTAATGACTAGGAGTGCCAGAGTATCCTGAACAGAGGGGTTTTGAGCCTTCGTTTTGAAAAACAGGTGGACTGAAACACATCTGCAGCTCTTGAGTATTTGCATATGCAGCAAATACACACTTGCAGATGTCAGGCTTGTCTGCCACTATTACAACTAAAGGACAATTGCTTAAAAAGCTTTTGGAAAGGAGTTAAATTATTTTTAATGGCCTTTTTGCTTGTTTGTCTAACACCTTTCTCATTTGATTTAAGTGTCATTAACAACTCGTTTACTGTTAGATTCAAAACAGAGTGGAACCAAACTAATCAGTTTACGTTTGACTTGCATCCTTTTCCAGTTTGATTCACAAAAATTAAGCCTAGAAAACATCTCCCAGATCTGTTGGCGATTTATCCCTCTTGGTGATTCATTTCTCTCGCTATGTGCCTTCTAGCACATCTCTCTTTTGGGGAGGCAAAAGTCAACTCAGACAATCCGAACACCACTCCGTTCTGGTTAGATTTCCAGCACCGCAGGAGACAGGTTAACATTTACATCCCCCGAATCTCAACATTAATTTCTATTTAGAACAATTAATAGGAGACATTCCCATTAATAGGAGGTTTAGCAATTCTTGACAGAGTCCCTTCAACATCAGATTTCACCAGCTGTTAGAAATTTTCCTATATAAAAATGGCTGCCTTGTGTAAGTTTTAAGGTCTGGTCATAGGCCTAAGAAAAATGACTTTAAAATAAAAATGCTGACACAACATTAACTACAGCAGGCTCCTCTAGAATAACATCTTTTGATAATACCTAAAATGACTAGGTTTTAAGGATGTTGTTATAATGAGAAAGGAGGGTGTTTAGAGCTGCAGGTGGCATTGTTTCCAATCTAAGAACACGACTGGGTGCAGAAAATGATGTACCTCTCCCTTTCAAATAGCAAATAAGACTATGATATATGTTTCTCTGAAAGGTTACAGACAGGAGTAGTGGAAAGCAGAGGCCAGTGTTGCTGGCAGGGATAAAATGGCGAAGAATTGACTTTCTAAAACAACATCTAGGTTCTGTACCATGACATTCAAATAGATACCACGTGGCGTTGCATCAGATCCTCTTGGGACTCACTAAATATTATCTAACTGAAACCAAACATACAAACAAACCTCACCACACATTTTCCATGAAGTTTTCGAGGTAATCGCCACTGAGGTAACGATTCCTGTCATATTTCTTCCGAAAACCTGAAAGCTAAGAGCCGAGCAGATTTTAGACTGAAGTTTAACACAGGGATCTGAACTCTTCAAACTCACTGGTGGGAATTCAGCTACAGCAATCACTCGAACGCAACAATATCTCTTCAAGAGCAGTTTAACAAACCATCATATCACTCTTAAAACATCAAACAATATTGATTTTTAAAAAAAAAGCGCCATGGCATAATACTGAAAAAAATTATTACAGTTAAAGTTTATGTTGGTTTTCTTAAAACTTTCAACAGTTAACGTGAAAAGCGAACAAAAATCTGAAATTACCATTTTTGTAATAATTTTTGTTCTGCAGGTTGCTTGCAACTAACTCTTTTCCAATATAGGCAATTTGAATCCATTCTGTATTCCTAAATATACATGCATAAATCATCCAAGGCAAATGACAGAAACAATATCCTGCATCTCATCTTGAAAACAGGAATATGATCTATTTAATCAAATTTCAAACTTGAGTTTAGCTGTCAATGAAAAAAAAAGTAAAAAATCCACAGAAAAGGGATTTAGAAAGATAAGAACTGCCTTTTTTACGTAAAAATTTATGTAAGAGATTACATAAATAAGAGGTGAGATTACAGAAATACTGTGAAAAGAGGGGGCAATATAATCAAGCTACCCCTATAAGTTTGCCACCAAAACTACATTTTTATATGCTTGGCACATTCCTTATGTTGAATTTCTAGGGGGAAGTTGCAACAAAAACATCCTAGTTTCAGTGGTCTGTAGGCACAACGTTTCTGTTTGGCTTGTGCTGATAATCAGCAGCTTTAAATTGTTTAGAAGCAGTGACTAGAAGATAAAGAAATGTTCCAAGTCTCTTAATGATGCCTGCACCTGTCAATACAAACCCCAAAGCTTAATCCAGGTTGGTTTTTTGTTTTAGTTGGTGGGTTTTTTTAGCTTCTATCAAATATGTGTAATTT
>KZ506461.1:202936-223178 GCA_002844005.1 Limosa lapponica baueri
TTTGTTTTAGTTGGTGGGTTTTTTTAGCTTCTATCAAATATATGTAATTAAAAAAAAAAAAAAAAGAGAGAATGCAAGTAACACACTGCATAATAAGTACATATGGGTCAAAGAACAAGCATCTGGCCATCTCTAATTCTAGTATTCATTAACACCCAAATGAATAAATGGCTTAAAAGCTTAATATTCTCTTATTACTGTTTTCTGCATGTGATATAGTACAAAACGTTACTAGGCATTTCTCATGTACCCACTTGTATAGCACAAAAAACTGGAAGTGAACTAGCAAAACTACCAAGCAGATATTCTTTTAAAAAGATTATCCCACAACACTACACATGCCCAACTGACACAGGTGAATTAGATCTCAAAAGGCCTTACTGATGCAAAGAGTTTAGCAGGATTTAGAGAAATGCCCACTCCTTCCAACACAGTTATAATCACCAACCACTGCACTGGAATTCTAACTTGTTGCTTAATCTCAGAAGCTAAAGTTTTGGGGTTGGTTTTTTTTTTTTTGTTCCAATTAACATTGCAAATTAGTGCAGAAAGAATTTGCCAGATCTCATCTGTCAAAACACATACTGATATCGTGTGAAATCTGTGTTTCTACACTTCGTATTAGATTCAAAAAGTGTGCTGGGGGAGACCTGAGGAGCAGCTAGCTTGAGAATTCTGAGTCAAAAGATGAGCTCACCATTATGTTATTTAAGAAATCAGTTAAGAACAGCATTTCCACAAAAGCCAAGGTATCTTCCTTACTTAAGAACCCTGAATGCTTTTCCTGTTTGGAAATTGGTCTTAATCATGCACCATGTAACCAGTTTCTACCCAGACACAGTGATAAACTGGCAAATATGAAACCAAAGATTATTTTATTGCTCTCCCTCTCTTTCTCTTATCTACCAACGGACAGATTCTGCCTTGTGAGTTTCAGGGGAAGTACACCATTATAAATAATGAAGATAAAGGAGGGTAGAAAGTCAACTTTAATCAAAAATAATCAATGAGTGACAAACAGCGTGCTGTTGTAAGAAACTCTAGCCAATACATTCAATGTGTTGAATGAACACTGCATCACAGATCATGTCATGAACATATTTTAATTGTTTTACTATATTGCTTTTCTAATCCCCTTTTTGCTTTAGCTTTGTAGTATGTGATAGAAGCCTGAAGACATTAGTTTTCACCACCACCCCTTTCCAGCAAGCTTTTAAAATGCATTTTATATTAATCATAACAGGGAAATCAAGTCGTCTCCTGGCTTTGCTTTTTGCATTTGGGGATTTGAGAAGGTTGATTGTACTGCTGTTCCTTGAAAGGGCAAGAGTGATGTATCTGTAACGGAGATTTCTTTCCTACCTCCATCAGAGGCACAGAATGACAACAAATATTAGAAATAGTTTGTACAATGTTCAGTTTCCCTGCCAGTTAATCTGTAGCCTCTTCTTTCCTACATTGCTTCTTGGTAGCAGAAAACCTTTGAGAACAAATTTTGCAGTGAAAAATCATATTACAAATCCTACAGAAAGAACAAAGTGAGCTCTGGAAACTCAGCCCACAGGGAAGGTGCAGCCAGCCATTACATATGCTACTGCATGAGAGGGGATATCTTTTATTAAGGTTTTATGAGGTGAGTTCTGGCAAGTCCTTGGGATCACTAACTTCCTGTCAGGCAGCAGAAACCAAACCCCAAGCCATAAGAGAATCTGTAATGCTGATATTTGCAACACAAGAGGGGCCTCTAAGTCATTGACAGCATTTATTTATTTGGGTGCTACATATTTCAGGGGAGAAAGCTGTGTTTGAGTTAAGATGTGCTTGTAAACATGATGCTGTGTGCTGGACCTCTAGGTACAATATATGGCCACATAAATCTTACTCAGTATGAAAACATTTGTATAGAATACTTGGCTATATCTAAGCTTTAAATACTCCAGCACTTTAAGAGGAATCTATATTTTATGGATTAAAATATGCATAAGTTTAAATTTATCTGCACATTTCTTCTTTGGAAACTGTTCCTTGAGAATAACATTAATATTTATTACATTTTCCATGTCTGAGCAATTATACGGGCATAAATTCTTCAACAGCTGATTCTGCAGGACCTGAGTGGTTACATGGTATCCCATTTATGTCACTGGGATCTCAGGTAGGGACCTGTGCAAGATCTGTGCGTGGCCCTTAAGCCATCCTTTGTCACATCAGTGTTAGCGTCCCATTTTACAGCTGTGGGAGGTGAGGTAGAAGGCCCTGGCACTTGTTTGCATTCAGCTTGATGGCCTCCTTCCCAGCAGTGTATTCAGGGCCGTGGAGCAACTTCCCTCAAACGTCTTGAAGGCACAACCCCCTTTTTCTCTCCATTTTCTTAGTGTGACCCCTTCAGCGGTCACCAGCTCAGTTCCTCTCTGGCTGAGGAAGGAGAGGTGGTGGCTAAAACTACTGAAGGGGCATTCTCTGCCTCCTTTCTGCTGCTGGCAGCAAGCAGAGGAGCAGCCACACTCCTCAGGAAAGCCACCGCTTACGGCCCGCTGTCACTTCCCCACTTTGGTGTCAGCAATAAGCCCCTTCCTCCTCATTCCTCTATGGCCTTACCCAGAAGTTTGCACAGCCCTGACATGCTTTCAATACCTTTGAGCATTTATTCTCATTTTCTACTGGAAAATATATATCGTTACAGGATCCTACACAAAAATTGACAAAGCACATTGAATCATGGGATTAGCTGGCATATTTGATTTCATGGTGGGTCCAAGAAAGGAAACATTCTGCCAAGAGCACACTGTCAATTCTTAAATACCTGATTTTTTTTTCACAACTACAATTAAAAGTTCTACTTGCAGCAATCTATAAATGCAAAAAACATTACAATGCAGTTAAAAATAAGATACAGGCCAAAAAATCATGGATCCATGCTGTCTGCATCCCTGAGAGAAACGGCAAAACAAATGACACTGAATGGAAAATTAAATGATGGATCTACCAAATGAGAACGATTCTTCACAAGATGAACAAGTTAACCTCACAGTACCATTTCCATATGTACTTACTATACAACCGCAAAACCCACTCTTTTTCTAGCTTCAGGAGACCGTACCTTCAGCTGGCAAAGACAGAATGCTAGCCACTCAGAAAGGTGACTTTTTTTGGACAAATGAGGAAACTTAATGAATTCCCCACTCCACAGACGGCTGTAGTATATGTTAGAGCACCTGCTGCAACTCACTTCATATCACATTGCAGTTATGAAAAATAGTTTGCTATTTTGGAACCCCCTGGCAGCCAGAGTGAATCACTGAGGGCCCAAAGCTCATTTATCTTTTGTCAGAACTGAAGCCAAATGAACGCCATCTTGCCCGGCAGCTGAAGAATGGGGGGAAAAAACACTCTGCAAGTAAAAATAACCAGAGGAGCATGCAAGAGCTGCAAAGACAAGTAACTCCTGGCAGGTAATAAAAAGCTTTTCACAACTCACTCAAGCTTTTTGAACCACAGTATACTCTGCAAGGTCCTGAGAAAAGCAACTGGGGAAGAGGAGGGTAGGGAGGGAGAGGGCATGGGGAGATGATCAGGGAGAAGGAGAAGAGGGTGTAGAAGAAGAGGGGGAGGTGAGTCCAGGCCAGGGTCATACACATGCTAGCATGGCCTGACGTTAGCTCTGTGACCTGTGGGGTACGCACAGGTAGACAAGTTTAGGATTTTAGCTCCAAGTCTCACGTGACAGATGTAAGGAAGAGCTACTCTGACAGATGCTCTATACCTCCAAAGGCAACACTTGCTTCTAGTCGAAATCTGCGAAAGCTATAAGACTACACGTGGAAGAAATCGGGTACTTGACATCACGAGCTGGGGAATAGCTGCTCTCTCAATACTATTAGCCAACAGAAACATCATCTGTGCCACTCAAAGATCCACTCAATTTTGCCTTCCCACAGCTCTGCTGAAACCAATACTTTGACCGTGCAAGTGTTGACTTCCTCAATGATTTTATATAGTCCTGATAGTTTGCAAAAAGCACACAGTGCAAGGTGATAAACCCACTATGTATATCACAGTAGTTCGTATGGGATCCTCCTTCATATATTTCCATTTTGAACATTTTAGCGAATCACCGACTGAATTATTTGATTTGTTGCATTGACTAAATCAAAGCAATGTTTCCTGATGCACACGTGCCCCTAGAAAAACTCTGTGATGACTGACATAAAGCAAAACCAGCTTCTCTGAAGTTCTGAAGTCCAGGAAGGTGTCAGTATGGTTTCCTTAGTAAAGCACAGTAATGACACAGGCAGAGGTACTATCTTCTACTAGATCAACCAGAAGAGCTTGAAACTTAGAAGGTTTTTGGTACAAAATCCCTTTCCCTCTTCCAGCTATGCTATCTGGTTTAATAAAACACAGGCCTCCTGCAAACCTTGTCATGTTTAAACTAAGCAATAACTGTATAATCTGAATGTGAGTAGTATCTTAATAGATGCAGACACACGATCTTTTCCTTTCCTGTTTCCCTTATGTCTGGTAATATACATGCTCTTTCTTTGTGAATATGAACGTTTTGGTTGTCCATTCAAGCTTTAAAAGCGCATATTTTGTTCTGTGGCTGTCAAGGATACAGGAATCCTTGCAACCACTGTAAGAGGAATTTTAAGGCAACTTATTTCAGGGAAAAAGGCAAAGCCAGGCATTAACCTAGGTTTACCATGTACCACTGTTCCACAGGGTTCATGTTTCCATGAGTAGCTACGCTTTGCTCTCATGCTTCCTAATTATCTACGAAGTACTATTTCAGCTATTAAAGACACCATTCAGGTATTATTAGACATATACTAATAGATGAAATACACCAAAATATGGAGTGATTCGCCAGTTACACTTCCGAGTTCAGTAAATACTGAACACAGTCATGACTTTTCTTTCCCCCAGCTGGAGCCAGAAAGATTGTCCTTGGAGTTTATAATACAAGCAGCATTAAAATGAAATAATTGCCTTTTTTTTTTATACAATTAAGGATACCTCTAGTGTAACAGGATCTTCGTATGACTCCGATACTAGTATTTTTCCTCAAATGCAAAAATAAAACATATGGAACAACGAAGGGGATAAAAGAAAAACAGGTCAATGCTTTTAGACAGAAATACTTTGAATCGAGATGTCACCAAAATATTTCATTTATTTTGTTTGCAAATTTTTAAAAATATATTGATTTCTCTAACTTAAAAATAAGCACTGACTTTCAGCCAATGGGCCAAGCGCCTGATTCAACTCTGACTGAAAAAGGCACAAGCATTTCTCTTAACTTCCCTGGGAGTCAGATCAGGTCTTTTAATTAGCTTTTATTCTTTGCCATTTTGATACTACGAATATGATCTTAAACACTTGTGTTACTGGACTTCATCTGGAAAGCTAAAAAGTTTTACATAATTCTCTCAAATCAATTCCTTTACTTGCATCAGTTTAAATACACCACAGACTGTTCATGAGCTGAAATGGAGAGTCTCAAAAGAACAACAGAAAAGCAGGAAGTGAGTGATGTAGCATCATAACTTACAAATAAAACAATAATACAGCCTCCCTCTTTATGCGCTGAGAAAAAACCCATGAAATTCTTAGGCAATAATGTCAATGTTTGTGATACTTTGAATCACTCCTTTAAAATGCGATTCTGTAAAATCATAATATATAAAGTACAGAAAAGCTGCCATTGTAGCCCACAACTATTCTTTGAGCTGCATCTCAGCAATGACACTTGGACAGTGAAATCTTATATCCTAGGTTTAACTTTAAATTCAAATTACGGAAATGTATCTGCTCCTCCATGTACAGCTAAGAAGCGCTAACTTGATAACTTAGTTCCTACTGCGGTTTCCAATATGTTCAAATATTCTGCTCCTACCCAGATTCCCTCTGCTACGTCAAAAGTGAATGGAGCAGTACAGTTACAAAATACGCAGATTACATGAAATATTCAGGTTAATCATGACAGAGAGAGTATGAAGTTCTTAAGAGGGAGCCTGGTGAGCAATCAACATTGTCAAATGTGAGATCCAAATGCAATTAAATGCCAAATGCTCTACACTGGAAGGAATAATCTGAATGATACCAGCATCTTACAGGCTCTGCATTACATCATGACAGATGTCTACATCATTGCAGACAACTGAAAGAAGACAGAATCCTCCCCCCCCCCCCCCAAAAAAAAAAACCCAACAACCTAAGATGCCAAATACATTATACAGAAAATAAATTGGGAAAATAATTCCAGGTATGTAATTCAGAAATCTGTTTTCCCTTATTGGATTAGCTTTTTTCACTTTGAAAAGAAGTAGGAAGACGTTTTATGAGTGATGAACACTAAGAATGATGAGAAGCATTGAAAAATCGTCACCATATATAGAACTGAAAGACTGAGGGTTCTTAATGTGCAGATAACCTAAATGCAAAGACACCTGACTATTTTGACAATAGTAAACAGAAGTCTGATAAGACAACTTCTTGTTACAAATGTATTTCTTCAAAATGGTTAGAGGGGAATGATTTTCATCTTGGTTTACAATTAGGTTGTACAGCTTATTACTGGCCAAGACCTTAGCAAAATTCAGACAGGCTGAGATACAATGCTGGGGCAAAAGAAATAATTCTCAAGTAAGGTATTTTCAGACCTGGCCTAAGGACAGCCTTCAGCCATGGGCAAGTAGATAGCAGCTTCACTAATGGACAGTTACTCACATTGCTAAAGCAGCCTGAGTGTTACTGCTAAAAACAGATTTTGTGCTCATCTAACACCAGTGATTTCATGGACTACAATCTCTGTTTCTGCCTCTGCCACAGGTTCCTTTCATCACTCTCCTGCCCGTGTACCTCAAGTTTTTCTGTCAGCAAAATAAAAATAATCTTAATGCTTTTAAGAGGGAAGCTGTAAAAATAATGACTGCCACTTTGCCACACACAATGCTTTGGGAAAGTTTGTAATCACGGTATAAAAGAACAAGTGCACCATTCAGGAAACTAAGGACACTTTACAATAACAAGATGACTGCAAGTGTTGGGAGGCACCTCAGAGCCTGAGGCTTCATTCAGATGCAGTCCTTCGTGCCAAGAATAGATCAATCAAGGAATTTGTTACGTGAATTGAGTACAGAGTAATATTGTTAAAAACATTTGTCATCTACTGATTCTATGGTTTTCTGTTTCAATACTACAGATGCAACATTTCACCTGCCCCCCTCCTCCCCAATCACTTCCTTATTTTTAACCGTAATTGCAGCTCCAGCTTTAAGCCAGTGTGGCCGATGGGCTCAGTCTGTAAGGCTCTAGGAATCCTCTTCCAGTTAACAGGCTGAGGGATTCAAGCAAAAACCACCTCATCTTCAAGTAGAAAGGATTACCAATTTGGATGGGGCCTTTTACATTTCTGATGGTTCTCATAAAGCAGACATTTTGACATAAGTAATGTTTGGACTTACAAGAGACACCACATATTTCAAGAGCCAGCTCTTCAGCTACAGGCAAAGAGGTTTGTGGGCAAAAGAGGCAAAGAGCCCTTTTGGAAATCATGTGGGTAAAGCAGTAAATCACGCCTTAGGGGCTACACGAAGGAGGAGAGGGCATGCGAGGCAGGCATATGGAGGAGAGGGTGTGTGAGGCAGGCATACCTCAGCCTTCTGTTTTACATGACACCAGCTCTCTGTTAACAACATGGATTTGCAAGAGATCTTGATATTAGCTCTTTGCTGCCAAGTGACCTTACTTAAACAGGGGTTTCTCTCTCTGGGAATAGAAAACATCCAACTTGACAAACAAACCTTATATTATATATACTATACTACCCACACTATTTAAAGCCTTTTAGCTGAAATCATTTTATGTTCTTTAATGATGTTATTCAGATGTAGAATGCTCACGACAGCATGAGTTTCCTGCTGTCCCAAACAGAGGTGCGTAACCAAGCCATACAGTTCATGGCTTTTTCAAATCCTGACAGTTCTCAAATTCACATGGAGAAAGTCCTTTCATAGCTTTATTAAGTGACATTTAAAGATCCCATCAAATTTGTCAATAATTGTTGGAAGCTTGGAGCTGAATTCTCAATACCAGAATCAACTTTTGCAAATGAATTTCCTGCATCAGTTTGGAAGGACTGGCTTGTCACCTGTGGCATTGTCAGTCTCGCTTTCTCTGATATTTCCCTGGTGCTTTATCCCATCCTTCTTAATAGAGAAATGCAAAGACATATGTTTTCTACAGATTTCCTAATAGCCATTAACCCTTTTTCTAAGTGAGTTTTTCCAAAGGTTAAAGGTGTGTGAACTTTCTGTGAAGCAGCTATACTTCATGTGGCAACACAAGCAATGTTTTTTTTGTTTCCCTTTTTTTACATGGAGAAAGAGACTCTCATTTCCCATCTTATTTTGAAGCCATTTCACCAATCACCATTAAAAAAACAAAAGAAGAATGGGATATATAACTCAAAATTTTCTCTTGAAAAATATTTATTCATTGAAGGAGCAGTGTTTCTTCCCCCTCTTTAAGAGACTACAATATAAAATAAATCTAGGAAAATCAGGTATGTCAAAGCAGATCTCCCTAAACACACTCAGAGAAGTCAAATCATACCACTACTGAAAAATTACCAAGGCAGTTATAGCAGAAATGAGACTATCCTAGTACTTACCCGTGGTAATACAGCCTTTGGACACGGTACTCAGTACAAGGAGGCACCATCGCTACAATGCATGGAATTTTGTGAACTGCGTTCTGCTTGCTCTTCTGCCAGAGAGGAAAAATCTACTGTGTTACTAGAATATTGAAATTCTTTCATATGCAAATATATCAGGCAACAGCACAGCCCCAAGGGTACTGGCAAAACCTGCGAGACACCAGACTCCAGCGAGCTGTTCATTAAAGGCATGTTCTGATCAAGACAACAAACTAAATGGATTCAAGTTGTATCCACTCTTTTCCTTCCCCTTTCCCTTTTTAAGGGTTTGATAAAGTACATGACACCCAGACTTACAAATTTCCTGACCAGTTCTAGTTGCAATGCAATGCAAATGCAATGGATTGGTCAAAAACCAAAGAATTTTCACAGCAAGGTATTGAGTTCAAAGACCGAAATCTCAACAGAAAGGGTTTCTTGGGCCCACAGCAGATTTTCTTGCCAAAGTGAAAACCAGTCTTCTGTCTCCCGAGTCACTAGCAGCCTGGGATCCCCTGTGGGATGCCAGTGGGATGAGAGTAACTGATCTCACACAGGGATCTGAACTTGAGTCTTTCCGCTTTCTCTGAGCAGAGTAGTGGTGGGCTTATTCCAAATCTGAAATCATCATGGCTAAATACATTTCCTACACAGCTCTAAACTACGTCCCATGGCAAGTTTCTTTCTGGCAACACAAGGGTTATGCTGTGTCATCCTCCTGAGGCAGGAAAGAAAAATCACTTCGGGCAAGAATGCCCTTCAGAAAAGGACAGGCTGGGTTTTGTCCTCAAAAAGTATGACTGGCCCTATTTCTCAGTGGGATGCTCAAAACGTTTCAGAGACAACAGACCAATTTTAAAGCCAATGTGATGTTAAAAAAAAACCCCAACCAAAAAACACCCAAAAGACCCTCAAGCCCCACCAATTTGCAGGGAGAAATGAGGTACGGAGGAGAACGCATTGCCCCAATCCCTTGCTGGAAGTGAGGGAGCTGGGAGAGAAGAGCCCGGCACCTCCACTCCTGACAGAAAGAACCACCTCATTTTTCTTACGCACACATATCACAAAAATTACATACAGAGAGCCTGCTGTATGTTGTTTAAATGATCTACCAGCTTACTTCCACAGAAAAGTCTTCTCAAATAGTTCTAATTGCTAAACATCTGCTGGAAGTGTTTCTTATGCCAAACAACTGTCACATCAAGAAGGTCATACACATTGCGCTAACACCTTAATAAGTCATTCTTTCTTTGTTTGGCTTGATGCTCTAATATTTAGAGACGGTTTGAAGTTTTCTACGTTATTAGCAAGCAGCTCGTTCAGAACTATCGAGTGAAGGTTACATTGAAAGTGTCCTTTTTCTCTCAGATGAAGTTCATGTGCAGTACTCCAAAGCAATCTAAGAAGCTCAGTCCTCATTAATATAAGTTTTGAATCTGAAAATACAGTATCAAAAGGCTTTACTCCCTTGCCTGTGCTGCTTAATTTCTCTCTCTCTCTCCCCCTCCACTTTCCTCCATCCGCATTTTAACTTTGCAGCCGTAATATAAAGCTTTTTAATGTTTCTGTGTTTGGGTAACAAGCTGAAGTATGCATGAGGAGATACAGAACAGGAAGTTATCCCTATTTCAGATTCCAACTCTTTTGTAAATTCTTCCTGTATGGCCTGGTTCACCACTTTACATTATGCACCAAGAAAATATAGATCACTAAGGCCATGTCTGTGAAACTTGCACACCATTTCCATAGCAGGACTGCATCCCCGCTTACAGAAATTACTATTAAGACATCGCAAATGATCTGCCATACACAGAGAGCAATTTGGCTCTCCGTGCTGTGGAGGTGGCTGTGTTTACAGACAGACTTTGAAAATGAGCTCTGGGACCGCACTGGGTTTTTGACAGGGTATTTTGGGAAGGGTATGGGTCAGTACACTAGAGAAATAAGAATCAAAGAGGAAGACAGATCACTTTCTAGTAAGGCGGTGGATGGCAACATTGCAGATTCATCCAGCTTTGTGGATAAACCTAGGAGAATTTAGCTAATCCTCACACACAGGAGTAGTGCTGTTACAATTGCTCAGTCAGCCATTCTGGGGTGAATCTGGATCATTTGGGTTTTAAGACTATTATGATGGCTTTACATTTCACTGAGCAGACTATTACACATTTAATTCAGAAAGACAGTAAATTCTTAAATGTGGATTCCAAGTTCACTGTGCAGAAGAAAACAGTGGACAGTTCAGATCACTGTGGATATCACTTACCAAGCACCAGGATGAAAGTTAGTTTTTCTAGTAACAGATATATGGAATAAAGCATTTCCACACACTTTGGGAGGAGTTAGTTAGAAACACACTTCTGAGGAGAATAAATAATCTTTATGCCACCTGTCTTCTGCCCTTCAACTCCCCTATCCTACCTTAGATAAAGAAAACTAAAAATTAGCTGACCTTTTATATGTCTGAAAATAAATTTCTGTATTTTACTATACTACATAATATACTTATTGTTTTGTTCACAATTTCTTTATGCCTTCAAACTGAACCTCCATATCTTTATTATTTTCTAACCAGGATTACTCCCTTTTCTAGTTCACTGCTTTGAAAATATGCATTTTTGTTTGCTTTTATGGTTAGAGCACAACACCAGAACAGCTCTTAAAAAGGACAAAGCAAAAGGCAAATTACTGAGGAGAAACAAAACTTAAGATTCACCTATATCTTAGAGCTTTCAAGAAAAATATTGCAATTCTTATAAACGTAATCAGGATTCAGGCGATAATAACAGTATCTTTTTTATAAGAATACAGCACAGAATAGGAAGAACAGCCTTAGATTTATTTTAATAGCATTGCTTCTTGCCATGATTGTAAAACTGCCTCTGTCCAACTTACAAGTTATTTTTACAATTAGACAGCTACATTTATGTCTTCCTGAAAATTCACTTTTGAACAGTTGCGTTGCCTTCCTCACATTTTGCCTTGAAATGGATTTGAATGTGGTGGGAGGACACAGGAGGAATTCTTGCAGCAGAGATAACTGATCATAAGGCAACCGCACCTAGTCCAAAGACCCGTGTTGCACAGCATCCTGCTTTGAGCAGTGACCAAAAGCCAGTCCCTAGGGGAGACCATAAATGCAGAACAGGAATATATGACACTTTTGAGTACTCTTACTGGCAACCGAGCTCCCAGCTGTTTGCAAGCTTGAGGATTTCCTGAGCTAGAGCAGTTTCTGTGTGTTCAACACCCTTCCAAGGATTCCTCTTCCACAAACTTGTATAGCCTCCTGTACAACGGCTCTGCTGGACTTAGGGATAAGAGTTTCACAAATGAATACGAAGCAATTTTCAAGCCAGAAATCTATGGAAAGAGAGAAGGCATGGCCTCAAGAGTAAATGAGAAACCTATAGCTTCACCAAGGAACCTGAGGGGAAAAAAGTGTTTATTTTGCTGAAACATCTGGATGATCAACACTGACTCTTGAGCAGCGAAGCTGTGAGGGCCCACCGCCAGCAACTTTATCTATTATGGAAGATGTACTAGGAAAGAGTCAAAGCTGCCACCTTCTGTGGCCAGGGAAAAGAGCCTCACAAAGCCCAAAGAAGTCTCAAATTTTCAGACCTGAACAAGGCATCCTGATGCACAGTTACAACCTTGCAGAAGTTCATCAACCGGAAGAAAGGGCAAAAGTGGACAAACCAGCAAGTGGCCCTGCATATTCCACAGCTGTGGCATTCTGAATGCTTGCAAAACATTTGTGTTCAGACCTTTAACAAGCCTGCTCTTTGTACACATCCCAGATTATTTTACTAACCTGCACAAGCCCAGATGATGAGCAGACCAGAAATTCCCTCTTCAGAGCACGTGCTGGGCTTGCTGAACTCCACCAGGGAAAGCATGCTCCTACCCGCAGAAAGGGCACCAGCTTGAAACTCCAATAAGGCAAAGGAGTTTTAATACCCCATATACAGGATGTCAATTATCCCTATCCCCATTCAAATGTCCAAAGCGTTTTCTGCTTTTATAAGACACAGTTGAAGTATAGCTGATATAATTCAGAAGGTTTGGTTTTTAAATGTTTGCAAAGTCTGACCTCTTTTAATGGCCCTCAGTAATATTGCCTCAGTACACGGATGTTAACACCTTTTTATTTCAAGACTGATACATACTTTTAAGCTACTTCTTAAAAAAATAATCATTATTGACAGTAAATTTCAGGGTATTTTTCCCAGTCTTTTTGTTTTGTCAGCCATAAAAAAAAAATTAAATTATGAAGATGTGTGTAGGGATCAGCCTTGGCTATATAGGTTCGCACATGAGATCACAAAGACTGTAGTATCTTATGGTAACAGCACCATGGGGCCACATACTGTTCTAGAAGACATGTATCAATGTGATGTCTAAGTTAATCTGCCCTTTATGCCAAACTCCTACTGACATTGAAGAGTTCTGCATACACAGAAAGAGTAGACAGAATATAATACAAAAATAAAGTGGCAGCATCAACTGAAGTTCCTTGTTCTCCTGAGTTTGTCAAGGCTTTGTTACTTGGCAGCTTTTCATACAATATTTATTATGGCTGCAATTTTTCCCCATTAACATGTTTTATCTGGGAAAAATGTCACATTTTTCTATTTTAAATATACAAAGTTTGACATTTTTTGCGAGCTCATCTTTAGTAGATCGCTTTTTGTTCTAACCTCGGAGCAGTGGGGAAAAGATGCTTCCCCTATCTTACTTTTTTTTCCTTTGAAGTCAATGTATTCCTTGTGTTTTGGGTTTGTGTGGTATACGGATTCTCACAACAGAGTGGAAGTCATAGGTGGTGTTCAGGCCTTAAGCTATTATTGCTCAAACTACAAGTGGATAGAGAACTTCTTTGCTAATATCAAAGATAAGAACAAGTCATATATCAAAGAAATGGGTCAGAGCTGACTCCTTGGGCAGCCTAGATTCTCTCCGGTGCATCAGCATTTCAAATTAGCAGGTGCACATGTGCAGTGTATACAACAAATTGGATAATCTACTGCTTGATAGCTCAAAAACATTAGCATTCAGTCAGATGGTACTTTATCACTTACTTCACTATAGATGATGTACGTTGCAAGCAGCACAGGAAAAAAATCCAGGCATGTCATAAGAATTCTTTTAGAACTCACCAAAAGGCAGTTTCTCCAACCTAGTATTTCTTTTTTTTCATTTTTTTTTAATAGTTGACTCATACAAACTGAAATTTGTATCTGCCCATCTAAAGTTCATGCCATGCCTCAGAAGCGAAAGCATAATTTTCATCCTTCTACATGAACTGAATTGTTGTTATCCAGTTTTCCAGATGTGAAAATCTGTCATCTCTGCCAATGTCTGTGTATCTAAATTTGTATTTCAGCAGTCTGGCTTACAGGTCTGAAACCATGCTGTGCATCTAAAAGAAAAAGGTAATTTCTTTCCCTCCTACAAGGAATGTCCCATTGTTATGATCCGATTTTCCCTTCAGAATTTGTCACTATTATTTTTTAATTAGGCATGTAATGCATCTAATATCCTTCATAGCCTTTAATTCCTTACTTAACATGCATTCTTAAAGTTCAGGAATACCAGTTCTCCATTTAAATAGCCGGGGAGATCATTCATGAGATAAATTTTTCTCTATGTAGACAGGCTGGTTTCCTAAATCATGAAGTGTCTTTTAAAGGTAACATTTACATTCACATCACAAACATTCCATGTGAGAATCTTGTTACATATCAAGGGATAATATTGCAAAATAAATATGGCAAGTTCTGATTTCAATGTCTTTAGAGCAAAAGATTTTTTTACCTACGTTTAATGTCTTGATGAATCTGTAAGACAGCAGTCTTTTACCATTAGTAGATCAGATTCAACAGTGTATGTGCTGTTTCCAGCATCTTTTCCCCTCCAAACATGTTTAATCACAGTGAAAACTCATTCACCAAGCTGCTTATCCATGGTACTTAGAAAGAAAATTCAGCTTAATATGCATTTTTGAAGCTATGTAACTATCCCAATGGCTTACCTAGAGATCTGAACAAAAGCGATGCTTTGCCTGTCTTATGGAAAGCAGAAGACAGCCCTGACAGAGTATGAAGTGCCTCACAGGAGAATGCCTGAATACTTCAAACTATATATCCATAATCTAGCTCTAGATCCCGATTATGTTACAACAAGCCAAGCCACTTCCATGTAGCACATCTTTTCTTGTTAGTGCCCATGGCCTTTTCCAAAGCAGTGTGTCAGCAGCTGCATGCAAAACAGCTGAGAGACATAATTAAAAATACATAGACATCTCTCTGCTGATGGCATGGTGGGAATTAGTCAACAGTTCTGCTAGTACAAGCCCTGTCCCACATTCAGCTGTCAACCAGACTGAACAGGGCTTTGGACATTATAAGCATTCCCACCATTTGGTCACCACTGCTTTTCCCCATAATGTTTTCGATCACTGTGAAGTTCAGTGTTGGCTTCCAGTTGGCAGAATAGTCAATATTAACAGGCAACTGCTCACCTTCAGTCACTGAGTATATCTGCCACAGCACCACGAGACAGGCAGGAAGAGGTTGAGACACACATTAATTCCCGTTCCTGGTAAGAGATTACACTTCAATACTGAATGTTGATTTGAGATTATGTCTCTTTACCAGGAAGGATGACAATCGGCAGGAATTATCACTACTGGGAGTTTGTGTCTGGAGAACTTACCTGCTACCTATGAATCTCTGCTGAAGTCATTTTAACTGAAGAAATGTTAAACTTGTAACTATATGAAATCTCAGTTATACATATTCTGGCACACGTAGAGCTCTTGGACAATTCACTGTTGTCTCTTCAGAAAAAGCTGCATATGGTGCTACCTAGAACTGTATTCGAGGATATTTGGACATGTACCTGAGCCCTCCTTCCCTATTCAGCGGCTGCCATACCACAAAGATCTACATGATGATGAAAATAAAGTATGAAGATCTAGAACAAAAGCAGCATGGAGTCTAAAATTAAGTCCTACACTGCCCAAGGAATTTGCTTGTCTTCTGCACCAGACCACAAATCAGACCTATTGGACAGTTACTGGAGTTGGCAGTTGTGGAAACTGCAGTGCCATTTGACCCACAATTTTCATCCAATACATTAGAAATATTTTACTGACTGTATAGGCAGCATGAGGCAGCAAATATATTACCAACTTGCCTGCTACAGGATTGTGCTACAATTATTCAGGCAAAAAAGTTGTCTTTTGTATGGTTGAGCATTTTTTGGTGCGGTGTTTTGTTTTTGTTTTTTAAGGAATGCAACTAATTTTGTTATCCTGCTGTAACAGTCACCCTGGCTTCTATTCCGGCAGCCCCTTCTGCCAAATGGAGGGAACTCTTTTGCAAATCTTCTTAGGTCAAGTGTGTGTGGGAATCATATAGGCCCTTCTGCAAGCAAAGAAGGATCGAGATTTTGTTGATCAGGAAGAAATTGAAGGAATCTTTCCCCCTTTCAGACCACCTTGCTTTGACCTTAGTTACTCCCCTCTCTTACATTTTAGTTCCAGAAACAGCTGTGTCAGCTTCAGTTGATGTCTTTCCAGTGCTAGGCTCTCCTTTATTCTATTTCTGATTTTTTTCACACTTTCTACATCATCAGCTCCATATAAAGAACAGCAGCAGAAATGGTTTCTCCATTTAGGCAGCGACTATTCACAAGGGACAGAGAAGTTAAGGCTATTTTACACAAGTAATGGTAGACTCCACCCTCAACAGGTCTCCTGGGGTTAACAACATGCCAGTTAGATAAAATCCAACTAAATTTCACTTCACAGTTGCACCAATACAGACAGAAAAGCCTTTACATGAAGAACCAACATATTTCTTTTTATAACCATCAAATTCTTAAGAATTGGCCTGTGCCATCTAGTGGGCAGAGGACTTGCCTGGGGTTGGAAACAAATTTCCCAGGAGTCCCGCTGTTGTGCTGAGAGGGTTAGTTCTGTCGCCCCTTCTCCAGCCCCTGTATTATTTCTCTATGTAAAGGATGAGTTCAGATAGAATAGGGCTACCTCCAAGGAAATCTGTATACAGAATGTCTCAGCAATGTGTTCTGAATGCTCTGGAACTGAAAACAGGGATTTTTTTCCTGTCAGGAAAAAATTAGATTAGACTTGTTTAATAAATGGAAATTTAGTTCTTGATAGATTTACAAATTAGTAGTTCCTGAAACTTCAACACCTCATGAAGTAATGAAGAGCTAATGTCTACAGCTACTTTTTTTGAAAGTGTGCAATTTTGCTTGAATTAAATTCAGATTCTATATTTCACACCATATATATATGTATATATATGTTGCAAACTTAAAGTTTGCAACTTGGCAAAGTCTTTGAAAATTGCAGGATTTCTGTTTGAGAGACAGTGAGAGTATTTTACAGACATAAGCTGAGCGTATTTCCTAACTCTGGAGTGTTTTTTTCTAGAGGAAGCAAGGAAAATAAATTGGGAATCTTCATTCCTAGTGGACAGCCCTTCACTTGATAAGGAGTCATCCTGAGTTGACCCCCTTTCTACGGTAGGAAATGTAATGAGCTGTTTGAATTCTGTGCCAACACTCATTTTAAAAAATGCACTGCTATCATTATTTGCATTAGAGCATTACTCAGAAGCTGTAACTGAAGCACTGTCCCATTGTGCAGGACAAATACTACACAACTCTGCTGGTTTGAGTACCACAGCACATCATTCTTTTTTTAGTGCCACAATAATTTGACTTTTTCTTAGTCTGATATACTGTAAAAATGTCAGTTTCTGTCGATTTAAGACCTGACACAAAAGGTTTAGCTGTTCCTCTAAAGAAATTCAAACAGGAAAAATTATAAACCTGAAGTCTGTATTTATTGTGTGATTTCATAAGATATGAAAGAGAAATATTTGTTTTCAGCTGCTGTTCCAGTTACTGGCATGTTACCAGAGCATGTGTAAATACTAGTATAAAATTCAGTTTTGACAGAATACACTTCATCTCTACTTTAAGCAGCAAAGATATCACCAAAGTGTAGAGCTCATGACCGAAATACGCTGCCTTAGGAATGAAAGTGAGCTACAAGATAGGATGTTTAGGATGAAACTAACTTCTCCAGCTGAGAAGTCCTGTTTTCCCTCCAGAGGAACTAAGTTCCTCCCTCCATGCTAAACCACTGGAGCTCAGGATCTTTTAGCCATAACAACTGGATTTCAGTTGGTCTCTAGCTCTGCTATTGATACAACATGATTCTGTTTAGGAGTCAGCTCCCTCATTCACAAAACGGGCTCTCTTACACCGATTTAGGGCTATGGCAGATCATCTCATTTGCAGGGACTAATGATTACCAAACATCCAACAAGCCATCGTAACTGACAAATCGTGTGCCCTTGTTGTGCAGCATAGCCTGCAGCAGCCCCATTTCAGGCTGAAAAATAAGACTAATTACTTACTTTTGTCTTAGACTAGGAGCACCCATGTAGGCAGACACCACTCAGTAACTGAGGGGGAACCATTTTTCATGTTACAGCAACAGAAGTCAAGGAGCTGATCTGGCTTAAATAAAATCTGGTCAACAGAAAAGCAGGACCACTGAAGAGGAAATATGTAAGAGAGCAGGAGGAGGAATACTCTCAACTAGTGTTGCGAACAAAGGTACACTGCCCTTGAGACCTCAGCTTTTGTGCATCAGAGCAGAATGTGGGACAATTCTTTTTGTGTCTGCGTAAGGTTCAGACATCAGAGTAGAGTTGATGTAATAGAGCACCAGCAATGGAACAGACGTGGTATCTGAAGACAAAGCAAGAAGAAAAAAAACAGCCAAACTTGCCAAGACTGCCAGGAAGCAATGAAAGCTCAAATGAAAGAGTTTAAGGGGTACCCCAAAATTGTAGAGGTTGGCTCTTCCTCCTCGTTGAAGATCTAGACCATGCTGGGGTGGCTAGAGAAGCTACTATCCCATGTGACCAAATCAGGTGGTAAAACCAGGGATCCAGTGCTTGCAGTTTATCTCTGGGAATGTGATCCAATTATGGGTCACTTAACACCAAAAGCAAAACAGGCTAGAATCTAATTACCGAGAAGATAGATTATGGGAAAAAGGGAGTGAGGATATTACACAGGAGGAAAAAGTCCACAACCCTCAAGAAAAGTCCAAAAACACCAGAAAGCCAAAATCAAGTGACCAGGTGTGCTTCTCACCCACAACTACCTACCACAGCATTTGTTCTTCAAATGAATAAATCCAATTAACCAGGCCAAGTGAGGTGACTTGCACCAAGGCTATCATCTTGTACTACCTAAAACTGCCATAGACCTGTTCAGTATAGACATAGACTCAAATACAGTTCAAGCAGCATAACATGCTAAGAAGAGCCCAAATCAAAACACAGAATCATTGAAACAGAAAACCCAACAAATCCCCATGACTGTCTGAATACAGAAGAAACTCCAACCTAGTGTCAGGTATTGCTTTCTGCTCCTTTCTTGCATCATAGAAAGAAAGGAGGGCAGAATGCAACAGTCTCCAAAGATGGACAGTTTACAAATGAAGATGTTTTGTCACTTCATTAGTTCTGTGTGGGATGCTAGTATCACATTTCTTTCCTATCAGCTATTTAGCTGAAGTAGGTAGTGTTTGTCTGTGGAACCAACTATGTCCAGTCAGGTTTGGAGTTTCAAAAAAAATGTTCTAGTTATTTGTAATATCGTTTGTAATATTTAGTAATAATCACGACACAGGGAAAAGACAACTGCAAGGAAAGAGCCTTACTGTTCTGCAAACATCAAGTTATCTTGCTTTGTACAGACTTGCTCAGGGCCAGTAATTTATCAAGTTCCTCTCTGGAAGGAGAGGAGGCAGAAGACAAGGAGTCACTTCCAACATAAGCTGGCTTTATACCTCACTAACTCCATCACATGGCTGGAAACTCAATATTGCATGAATCTTGGGACAGAATGTAGGCTATGGATTTGAACAGCACAAAAACAAGGACTCATGATATCATAGCTAAAAGACAACACATCATCTAACACTAGGATGGTCTCTGTGTCTCTTCACCATCCAGGGTATCAGATAATCTCAACCGCATTCCAATGCACTCAGAGTAGATAGAGTCACATGATGAGATGCCTCACACATACATTTTAAAATAAACGACCAGATGAAATCTGACTGCAAGAAGCTACATATATACAGATATCACATAAATATCAGCTGTTATTTTCTTATAAATGCAACTGCCAATGTGGAATAAATTAATAAACAAACCGGCACTGTACCCTGCCAGGCAAGAAACAGCCAAGACAAGAGCTCATCGCTACAGTTTTATCCTGCTGCCACTCCCAAGCTTCACTCAAAATTTGCCAGGCATAAGCTTCAGGTTTAAAATAACAGTGACTGCAAAGTGGAATTTAAGGCAAAGCCAAGAACCTTTCATTCTTGCAACCTAACTGCACCAAGTTTAAAGCACATATATAGGGCAGAGTTTTGGAGCCCTTTTAAAGAGACTTTCAGTTTTCAGTCTGGGAAGTAAA
>KZ506462.1:4685-21493 GCA_002844005.1 Limosa lapponica baueri
AACTATATTATCCTCAGCAACTAAGCAACTTTATTTCCCCAAGCTGGAAAAAAAATTGGCATAGAAAATCTCCATGTTTCCTGGAGAAATCATAGAAATTGATGTTGGATCTAGTATTGAGGGGAATTTCTGAAAGTTTTGAGTTTAAAACCCTTTAGACAAGATTCCACATTCATGTTGCTCCACGTGAAAGAAAAAACGAGAGCATCTGCTTGTGAATTAATTACTATTTAAAGATAGGAAATGGGTTAAATAATCAGTTTTCACAACAGACAAAACATTTTTCTGTCTCAAATCCTACAAGGATCTGTTCTGAGACCTGTAGTGTTCAACACAGTCTTGTGTTATCAAAAAAGTCAATTTACAATGGCAACACAAAGCTTGTCGATAACACAAAACTACTCAAGGTATTCAATCTAAAAGTGAGCTGTAGAAGAGTCTCATGGTTTTAAGTAGCAAGATAATAAAAAATCCAAAGAAAAAAACAACCACCAGACAAGAAACCCACCCCAAAACACATAACGGCTCATAAACATATCCACTATGCAGCTTGCCTGACGAGTTAGCTCCTGGACAGGTGCACCAGAGAAGGTAGAACCATCTCCCTGCTCTGTCTATAGCTTCTGAAAACATCCAATACTGGCTGTTGTCAGTGGAAAAAGACTGGTGCAGGATGGAAAAAGAAAAAAAATAAAAAGTGGGTGCTTTAGAGAAAGTGATGTTTCCTTATATTTTTTTTTCCCCAACCTTCTATAATATGCAGTTTGCAGCGGAGCCTGACTGCAGAAGGGACTGTCAAAATCAAAGTCCTTATCTCTTCCAAATGGACACAACATCACTTGGCAGTTGTCTTGCTGTCATACTTGGTCCTTCACCAAGGTTTGAATCATCTTATGTTGTGGTACTCAGCTGTCATCATTCCACTTAGATGTGCCTGCCTTTGAGTGCTGCTGTTCCAGATTATACGTTACACTGGTGCAGCACTTTGAGGTCCTGTACAGTACCGAGTGTGACATAAGAAAACATTTAATACATGCATTTAAAATGAACTTAGTTGTACTAAAGATGGTGATTTCAGATTCTGCTACTCAGCCCACTCTATTCAGCTGTGTAGGAAGTATTAGCTGTTTAAAATTTTTCTGTATTGCTATAGCAACCCTCGTTCCCCAGCAGCCTCTTACAACAGCACACAGAACACATTCACTTTTCAGGCAAGCTGCATACCACTCCTGCGAACTGGGGCTCTGTCCCCCTAATGAAACACACACCTAACTCCCATAATGTTTCATTTGACTCATAAATACATACCAGTTTACTCTGCAAAATTTATTCTGCTCATTACCTGGCCTATTGTGCAAGTCCAAATCTCACAGGCACATACGCTCAGATCACTTGGGTTGAGTGCAGTTACAGACCAAGAAATAACTCTGGTAAGCATGGCACTGTGTGGCTTTACATAGGGGGCTGAGTGGCTTCCACATCTTATTTTACTCAGTATCGTTGAAAAGCATTTCCTCCTGCTTCACAACCTTGGGGCAAGGAGCAGGGAGGAGAAGGGAGAGAAGAAACGTCACACATGTGCTGCTTTTACCAGTCACGTGAGGAGAACTGGAAGACGGAAGCAGAGAGAATGCACCACCATGGTCTTGCCACATTGATTAACAGCATAACAATCTACACCCTTGAGATATTTGGGTATTTGCTAGGTGTGAACCCCTGTGCAGAAGTAAGGTACTTCAGGGTCCCCCAAATTGACCAATGTCCAAATATAACAAACTGCAGTGGCTTTTTGTAAGTTAGCAGATGTTTCTTGCAACTGCCAGGTCTGCAGCTCATCTGGGATCTGTAGCAAGCTGAATTCTTGGTGGCTGATGGTAAAGCATAAGCCCAAATATTTCTAAAAACCAAATGTTGCCTCTCGGTTAAACCTGTGCCATTGCACCAAGTGCTATGTGATAAATAGACAAAGATAAAACTCCTGTCTAGTTCTCAGGGATTTATTTCCCTGAAGAGCATCATTATTCATGATTTCAGATACATGGAAAAGAGCCTGTGAAGACTGTTCCCAAGCAGTTCCTATATTGGTGAGGAAAAATCTTGACAAAAGAATCCAATCTCTCTTGCAAAGGAGAAATAGGAAATGTTATTTGCCAGTCACAGAAGGATGAAACTATTCCCCTACCAAACTATAATCATGTCTCCAAAGTGACGACACAAGTATTGTTACTACTCTGTGGAGGAAAGGAATATCCATTTATCCACTGACTGCAAACTTTTTCTGCAGGACCTCATATATACAATGAATTATAAAGCTGTTGTTCTCGGTTCCCTGTCTGAATTCTCTTCCCCACACTGAAGAGTTCTCTGAGAACTTGTCTTTTAATAGTCATAACTTGAAACAAATATTATTGTAGGCTCTTCTTTCTGCAACTCAAAGGGGAACAGCATATTCAGCCCATCATAGGGTTAGCTATTACAGCTTCCTCTCTCCCAGCTGGAAATGTTTCAATAGCTCTTTGAACTCAGTTTAAGCTTGGAACAAGAAAGCAGAAACAAAAAAGCACTGCAAGATGTTTGTCTATGACATTGGGAAACTGTCATCAATGAGCATAGGCAGAGGTGAAAATGTATTGATCAGTTCATTCCCAGATATTGCTGAGTTAGTAAAAAATCCCTCAATTTATATGGAACAAGCTGCTTAAAAAGACATCATGAAAATAGTCCTCAGAAATTAATAAAGTTAAGTAGTTTTTCCCCAGATCAGATTTTCATGAACATGATAATCTATTGCATCCTGTGGCCTTACTTGCCTTGTAAAGAGTCGATCCTCTTCCCAAGCAAAGCTGGCTGTACGGTTTATTTCATTTTTCGGTCTGCTGTTTTGTTCATAGTCATTTGAAAATGATCTAACTTTAATAATGGGAAAACATTGCAAGAAGAATGTGGTTTTCCTTTCAAATGTTTTCATTATTGGCTATTCTGCAACCTAAAAAAATGCTCACAAACATGCTTTTGAAAGGATTAGCTGTTGCAATAACCACTTCAATAAAAAATTACTTTAAAAAAAAAGTGCCCGAGGACTGCTATTTCAATAAATGACAAATGTGACCCTTCACACCTTGCTAAATACAAGCATATTTGAAAATCTGACTTGTTCTCTCTTAACAGTTTAACATTTCAGTGGCTGTGGTTCCAGGAGATCACTGACAGCTATGTTCCCTGAACCATGCTGCCTTCATCTTCTCTCTCCTGGGTTGAGATACACAGAGTACCCGTTATCTCAGCTGATACTTATGCCTTGGGCAAGCCTCTCGCTGGTAACCATAGCACGACTGACGGGAACTCGAATGTGCCACAGAGAGAGTGTAACTTCTTGTCTCAGTAGCCTGAGGCCACTGTGGTGAGCAGCCTGCAAAGGGACCAGCTCCTGCTCGTGGACATTGCTTCCTGCAAGAACCACACTTGGAAATGCCAATCAACAGCAACAGAAACAGTGGTGAGGAGGAAGCATGAGGAAGGTTTAACAACACCCTTGCTCAGTGCCAACCTGCCTCTCCAGAGACCCTGATTTTCCCTTATAGTGATCATGTAACTAACACCTTTTCAACATATGGCTGTAAATACCCACCACACTCTCACCTGCATCTCATCTGCTCTAGTCATACCTTCCAGTGTCTTGCCCACAGGCTAATGGGGTTTGATCAAAGCAAATTGCTAGAAATTATTATGTAAATTCACTCATCAGTGAATGTGCCTTGAATGACACTGAAAATTACACCGACCATAGCAGCCAAGATACCTTGAACCCTGGCTAATGATGCACAACCCTGTTCACATTTCTCAAGTGAATGCACCCATTTTGAGTTTGAAAAGCTAAAATGGGACAAGAAGTTGGCACTGCGCTTAAAGGGGAAGTTACAAATTGCATCAGTCACAGGAAGCACTGAAGGGAAGAGTGCCTCCCACTCAGAGAGAGGGATCTGATTCCCATTACCCAAGAAGATGCATTTACTTCTTTTTGAAGTGCAAAGATCCTGCTCAAGTTACCCCATCCCCCTGTAAAACTGATGTAAGGAGTTTATTACAGCACAAAGAGTTTTGCTGCTTAGATTGATTGGAGATGCAAGAGCAGACAGGCAGACTCAAGATAGGAAATAGCATGCATCACCCACTCTCGAGTTTCCTCTCTACAGCTCCACTAAGTGTGGTTTTTGGCACACACACTGGAAAAAAATATTTTCCATTAATAGTCTGGACTAGTGTATCAGACCAGCGCCCTGCCTTCCAACAACTGTGAGATCCAAAACATGTTTAATTTAGTCTAAATAGGGCCCCTACGATCTACAGTACTTCCTGGATGTTTATATATGCATGTCATTTTATAGAGACAGGTACAGACATATGGTTTGCATTTTCCTTTAGCTAATTATTTTTTCAGAGATTCAGCACTAGAACTGATCAGAAAAACATTGATGGAACCATGTTCTGTTGGGAAATGCAAGTGTCTTCAAATGGAAAAGAAGTATTAAATTCATCATCAGAAAAATTTGCATCCAAACCTTCATTCTGATCCAGCGAGGGATCAGACAAATTCTCTGACCCGTGTTTCCAAAGGAAACAGTTTGCATATCAAATACTTGTGACTGGTGAAATGCTTGTGAACAAGCAAGAAGCTGCAAATTACTCACAGAAGTTACTCAGCAAGCGTGAAAGAAGACATTGCCCAACCCTACAATGTGATTGCAAGCCACTTGTGAGCCAAAAGAGAGGTGAAAATCTCTACTAATTATTATCCCAGCCTATGAATTTGGACTAAACGAATGCACTGCGATTTGTATGTCTCTCTCTCTTTTTGTTAGCTGAATATTGCTATAAGATGTATTTTCCTCTTTAGAGCTTTAGCCAGGTCTCACAGCATGCTTTTAGACTGCACATGAAACACAGCATGAAATAATCTGTCACCTTTCTTCAACAGGCCATTATTTGCAGTCTTCTGGGCCAGCTTTGTATCGGATCTGCCACTCTTGGCAAACTGAAATGTTAATATCCCTTTGATATTCAGCTGTGTTTTTGCCAGGCTGGATGAAATAACTTATGCTGGAAGCCTTGATAACAACTGTCTGCTGAGTATTGGGATGTCCACATAAGACAGGAAAAAAGCCACAGCTGAAGAAATTTCAAATCATCACAATTTCTAAATGGGAAAAATATAAAATTCAATATTGTGCAGTTTTGTAATTTATCTGACCAAAAAGCACACAGTTCTTTAAACAGATGGGAAGAAAAAAGTCTTAGGATGCAATCACTGAAAGATAGCAGAAAACTGAGCTAAAAAGTGGCAATGCATTTTATAATCAAAAAGTAAAGTGGGAATGTTAAGTCTAGGCACTTTCTCACAAAAATATGGACATTTTTATTGGCCAGATTGAGTTTTCTTGAATGAGAAAGAACAATTCCCTGGGAAAAGACACAGAATAATCCTTTTAATATTTGAATCCAAAATCAACGTACACTGACATCTTTCCTCATAATGTAGCTAAATTTTTCTTGCAGTCGTTATGATGATCGTGTAGTATTAGAAATCTTGCAGATTAGAATAATTGAAACTCTGTATTTCTTTTTCTGTTCTAACCAGATTCAAATATTTCTTTACGGAGGAAAAAACTCTACTGATGTGTTTTACATGAAGGGGAAAAAAATCTTTACTTCTCTGAAAAATCAAGTCTGGTTCCCAGCAAGCCCATTTACATGTGACTTTGCATTTATAATAACGGAGAAATGACATAAGCTCTGAAGACTGTTATCTAAAAAAAAATAAATACCTTTTTAGTCCCCTCGTGTATGGCTAAAAGATGCCAAATACAGGATCCCACAACTGACATTCAGACAAATTGTATTTAATGTACATGCACCATTTAAAAATTTAAACAATTTTTTTTTTATAACTGTCCTTTTTTGTCTCAATTGAAATATCTTTAAATAAAAAGGCATTATCTTTCCTTTATTTCTTGGCTGTGTTGAAAACTACGTGGAGATTTACAGTTCAGGTTAAACAGTGGATTTTAAAGCACAGCAGCTATGTGGTTCAAAATAAGGCCAAAGTATTAAAAAAACTAAAGTCTTAAGTTATTAATCTTCAGAGCAATGACATCACATGGATAGCACCTATTTCTGTATTCTCAGCTGAGACTCAGACGTCAGTCCTGAAGGGTGGAGTTACATTCTGCAAAATGGTAGCAGAATGGCTTGAAGTATCTGATTTATTACTTATTGTTTGGATAACTGGGCGTTAGCATAAAGTGGCTTGGAAGTCTGCAGAAGGTTTGCTCTTGGATCTCATAACAGTCCCGCATGAGCCATCTGTAAATGATCAAAAGGCGTCAAGTAGCTGAGAGCAAGAGAAAACCTTCAGGAATTTATTTAGATCTCTGACTAAACAAAACTTTATCAAACTTACAGTTCTCTTTTTATTTGGTTCTTCAAGACCTTTCTTCCTGTAATAAACAACTCACATTCCAGATCTGGCTATATGTACAACTGTAAATGTCCTTCACATCCAGTCCAGCTTTGAATATGCAGCTGAGTTCTAAAAATGTGTTTATAAACAAGCATTTTCAGATATTCTCTAGACATTTAGAACTGAAGGCTTTCTGAGCAGGAAATGCTGGGAGGTCGCTCCCTCTGCTTTCAAGATACTAATAAGGAACACATGGAAAGGATGTAAAATAATTCCTGCATTGTTTGAAGTAAAAGATTAAATACTGATGTATGCCAGCATAGAAGCTATAGGTAGGGATAACTGCCAAGTCAAGGGGTAAAGTAGTGAGGGTAAAGGTAGATGAACTAACAGTTTGATTTGCATAAGGCTCCAAAATCCTGATGCTTTTTATAAGATTATCCAAATTTTTCTGAACTTTCTGATATCCTTCTGCGTTCCTCTATGCCAGGCTCCTCTCTACTCATATTCAACTATCAATCCATTTTTAGAAGCTCAGATCATCTGCCACTGACCAAATTTCGATGAAAAAATTTTTAACAGGCTTCCTGATTCTATTGTCCCACACTCCACAGTGAATACACATGACTTAGTCATCCTACTTTGTACTTAATTTGGAGGTTAAAATTTCATCAGCAGATAAAGATCCTATTTTCTCTCCACTAATTCCCATTATGCTTTGTGTCTTTACAACAAATGCCATACCCAGTGCATTCAAAGCTATGATGTCTCTCTCTTGTACTTCTCTTGTAGTTAGGAATGCACATGTTCACTAAAACACAGTGGAGAGATTTTAACATGGAAGTATCTGTTAGTATTTTCAGTTTTTAATCTGTCCCCGTTGAAAACTTATTAGAATTCCCAGCTTATTGCTGAATTATTTCACTGCTAAGACAAGATCATGACATGAAGCTTTGGGGTAAAAATGTGCAGCTCCGCTTTTTTTCCTTCTCTCTGAATAGCTGTTTTTATCCTTTCTGGTTAGGAAGGATAACAATGCTATGTAGTCAGGGTATAGATGACTGGGGCTTTTATCATTCTAAAGGTTTCAATTATTCTCCCAGAGAATTTTACCATTCCCCTAGGTTTCTAATGAAACTGCTACATCCACTGTTGGGAATGTTGTGAGTTTTGCATTACTCTTTAAATGAAATACAATTATCAGCTAGAGAAAGTGTGCACTGGGAAAGGTAGAAAGTACGCATGTGAACATATAGAGTCTTCCCAACGTGCACGAACATTTTTTCCCAGCCTGAATGCACTAATATATGTGCAGACAGCATGCAAAGGAGTAGTAGGAGGGAGAGCAAGAAAGGGGTAAGGTTGGTGTGAAATAGCAAAATTTATCCAAACAAGCTCATTCCTCTTAGTTTCCCCTCAGGCTAAGCATGTTACTTATCGTGAGAGCTCAGCATAAGCTGAGCTAACCTAAAGAAATGTGCATCTAGCGGTCACTCCTGCAAGACCATGAGTTCTCGCCTCAGGAATCAAGCACTCAGTGGCAAAAGGAACTAATCATATAAATATCAGTGTAACCCTAATATCTCTGATCCAATGTAAATTCACTTATCTTCTACTCCTAAAAAAACCCGAGCCAACCAAATGAAGATAACCTTAATTAATATATTAATAATGAAGGCTTTTAGCTCCCTGCTAGTATTACCACATTACTTTAAATACTTAAAAATATAAGATACATAGCTAAACCACTTCATAATTACGGAAGTTTTATAAATTAATCTATAATTATCATATAATTGGCATTTTTTCCAATTATATTCATTGAGATTTGCTAATTGATACTGTGTTATTGCATTACAGAGCCCTTGTAATGCCTTGTAACAGCACTAACTGACTTCACATCAAGACATTTTGCCTAAGAACACAATGATGCACTCTCAGACTGCTTAAAGCACAGCTTAAAGTAAAGAAAAAAGAAAGACTTCTTTCCACAAGCTCTTGGTAGGTGTTCAGAGATATAGCAGTTAATGTCTGTTATTACTGTGGAAAGAAGTACTTATGCCCATTTTTCACTTTAGCTTTCCAAAAGCAGCAATTAAGAGTAGAAAAGCAGAAGACAGAAGGAAATCAGAAGAGCAGCTGAAGGCAAGAGGAAAAGGAAAGGGGGAAAAATGTAGAGAGGCATAAGGCATAAGAAAAAGAGAAAAAGTATAAAATTAAATTGAAAGTCTTTCAATTTTAAGAAAGTCAAAGCCTCTGAGAGCACAAAAGAAATTTATAAAGATCTATAACAAGAAAGTTACAAAAACCAACCTCTCCACCCTAAACATGAATAAGAAAAAATGCTTGGAACAAGAAACAGGTAAGCAGGAAAAGTCCATTATATCAGGTGTCCAACCATGCAGAAGTGTTTGTGCTTACAAACCTAATTCATGAAACAAATTACTCTTATCTTTGTAAGAGCAATTCTTTTCTTTAGGTTCTTTCCTTTTCTTTGTTTCCTGCTTTTCCTTGATTATCAGCTGCAAATAAGATATGTATATCTGGGAAGTACTGCACTGAGGAAGACCTAAATCTATCCTGACAATTTTAGTCCTTAATTCCTTTCTATGCTGGGCTGTTCTTGAGTTTGTGCACTCCTTAGACATTCATATACAAGTAATCAAGGGTCGTCAGACCCATATAGCAAATGTCAAATTCTTCCATGCTAAAGAAATGGAAATACAGCATTCTGCTTCTGAAAGAATAAGGCTGAGGGCTAAGTACCATAATTTTATTTCAGATACTGACATTTTCCCCGAAAGTCAGATGTCTGAAAGAGTCATCAATTCTGACTAGTTACTGAAGAGGCAGTTGTGAAGACATTCAAAGTCTTTCAATGGTAAGACATTCCTTTTCTGTCATCAAGTAAGCTTTAGAAGCAATTTGGTCTAGATAGATACTTCTGTCCATTGACCTCTTGGGATAAGACAGCCCCTAGCTCCTCTCAGAAATATGTTTGAAATGTGAATTACTCGCTGAAGAAAAGCATATACAGACTTACAATAGAAACAGTTCTTGAGAGTCTGAAAGGCCTTTTCACAGACTTGAAACGTTGTAAAGGGAAATGCATTCTTGGTTAGGTCTATTAACAAGGCCTCTACAAAGAAACCTGATGTAAAAATTTCCTGTGGAGAAGTCTCAGAAGAACTACAAATGGTGTAGATTATTTCGACTCCAGGCATAAGGACAGGTCTGGTCTGTAAAGTCTATCAAAATACTAAGAAGGTCCTATTATTTGTTCTTGTCATTAATTAAACAGAGAATTTACTATCAAACCAACCTCTCCTAACACGTAGGTTTCTCAGATGACAATGGTCTAGTTTCAAAGCACAGCACTTCTGTGAACGCCAGATCCCTGCCCGATCCTGCTTATGGAAATATATTGACCATAGAACAAAGAAAAAATTATTTTCCCCTATGAGTCTGTCACAGCAAGGTAAGCTTTCCTATACATAACTAATTGGTGATTCAATGGACCCTATGGAGCAAGATGCATATCAAAGATAGAAAAGTCAGAGCCAGAATGCCAGGAGCAAGACAGACCTCTTACCATGCTGACAAACTTGCTTTTCTTAGCTTGCTAATTAACTCAGTAAAATAATATCACTCTCCTCCCTAATTCGGGACTTCACTTGCTGAGAATCTCTCCCCACTGTAAATATTTGCATCTTATGGTCAGATGTGCATATTTTTCTGAAAGCTGAGGTAAAACTCTGCACCATTTCACTTAGAGACACAGACAGTAAGGCTCTGCTATGCATTTTGAGTCCCTACTTGTGGCTTTGCTCTTCCACACTTTGCTTTTTCTCAAGAGCCAGTGCTATTTCTAGGTTTTCTGTCTGTCTTACAGCTTTCACCCTCTCACATTGTAGCCTCAAACCACTCCAGAGGACAATTAGTGCAAATTCTGCCTTACTGTCAAAGCACACTTAGGCACTCATAGAGCAAACCAAATTCAAGAAGTGTGGAAATGAAGTCTGAAGGCGCTTTGAACTGGGAAGTGCTGAGCAGCTCCTGAGCTGCATGTGGGCGATGAGAGGTTGTTTCATGGAGGCTGCCTGTTCTCAGCACAGCGTGTTGTAAGCATTGCCAGTGTTAGTGCAAACCCATAGGAATTAATGCTAGAAAAACTGAAATGGTAACGAAAGTCACTTTTCCTCCCTTAATGACTTGAACACTTAGATGGTGAAGTATAACCCTTCACAAAATCTCAGACCTGTACTTCCACACCACAGGAGCACGCTTGTCAAAGTAATTTATCTGTCAAAGTACAGGCTGGGCAAAGGGAAGGGGGAAAAAAGCTGAACTGAGGCACATCATTTGAGAAGTGCCCTGATTTCCACTTTTGTTTCCACCGAGGTTGTTTACAGAGTTATGCTACAGCTCTGCTAAGGGAAAAATAGTCGAGTTTTCAACATGCAATCTATATGATCATCACATTCTCATGTATTTCATGTCCTTAATTAAAAAATGTCTTGTCAGAAAATTAAAACACCCCAAAACATTGTTTTTCTCTGCTGTAAATGTACAATGCTTAAACCATGTTCAGTAACAAGGCTTCGTGTCAGCACTGGCAGAGTCCCTGGTAAACAATTAACTGTTGGACAGGAAGAAAGACACCTTATATGCGCTAATTTGCACATAGTTGTGTTAGTCACATTGACCCTTTACTAAAAGCTGTGAATTTATTTCCTTCAACAATAATCTCTGTCACAAATATAAAATAGAACTTAAATTGTATATCAAAAAGTCCAGTTTCTGCTTCCTTTATGAAATTAAGCATTCAATAAACCTGTATAAAAGAATATGCTACATTTGAATGCTCCTATAATGTCAGATAATAGCACATGGTTGCAGTTAATTTACCAGATTTGAATTGTATAAGGCATTTCTCAGCACATATGAAAGGAAAACTACCACTGAAACCAGTGGAAGTTTTATTTCAGAAAGACTTGCTGGGATTCAAAATCCCTTATGAGATTGATTCCATAGGACTTGGCTTCAAAACCCCCTTCTCCCTTCAGATCAAAATTCCACTCTTTCTGAGTAAGGTTGAGACAGATAATCATTCTTTTGACTATGCCAAAAGATAGCTACTACGATGTATATTAATAATAAGTAGCTGGAGCAAAAGGAAATATGGGCTAAATAGAAAAAGAAATACTGAAGTATGTTCTCATAGTGTGATTCTGAATAAAACTCTCTCTGCAGAGTATTGAAACAAAAAAAATGAAAGTAAAAAAAACCCAACAAACAAAACTAAGCCAAGAAAGTTTTGTTTGGGTTTTTTTTTTTTAAGAAATGATTGACAAATTTTAGATGCCATCTCATTTTCCTCATCCATCACTCACTAACCCTGCAAACCAAACAAATTCTTTCCCATTCCCTGGTCCAGCTCCCAGAGCCCCAAAAGCTGTTGTTTACTAGACACAAGCTTCAGGTAGGCCTCAGATCACCATGTCTTCTTTTCTACCTTTCATTCTCAGGAGAGACAAATGACCTTCCAAGGCTCTCAATTTAATGACAGCATATCCTTAACAATTGGAGAGTAGAGAACATCACTTGGATCTGCCAGCCCATAACATCAATATTTGGTCTTTTGCAAGTCCACAGCAACCTTGGTGGCTCACTAAATGCTATATATTATATGACCTTGTAGAATACCAGAAATGACAGTATTTTAAAAATAAAAACGATTCAACAGAGACTGGCAAAAATACTGAGCTCAGATTTAGGTTTGAATTTTGGAAACTGACCTGCACTGGGTTATGAAAGCTTGGATATCGGCCAGATAAAGAGGTTGCAAAGGTAGACATTCTGTAGTTTCTTCAAATCCAGTCTTCATTTTCTTGCAAGAAAGGGACACATTAACTGATTACCAATAATGTGTCATAGAATCATTAAAGTTGGACAGGATGTCCTGAGGTCCTCCAGTCCAACACCTGTGCTCAAGCAAGGTCAGCTACAGCACATCACCAGGACTGTGTCCAGGTTTTTAATACGTCTTCAGACAGAGATTCCACAACATCTCTGGCTGTCATCTTCCATCTTTTTCCCACTAAATTACTTTAGAAAGATGTACAGTGAGCAACATGTAGCAACCCAGTAGTGTCTCAACAGTTTTCATTACCACTGTATATGATTATCCTTGAAGATTCTTGTACATTCGGTTCCTGATTCCAGACTCTTTCTTAAAGAAAAAAGATCAAATGCATACAATATCTCACAATGCCTACACCTGCCTTGATTTTAGGCTATTATTTATGACGCAACTCTGAGAATAAAATTTAAGAGTCTTTAAAAAAACATATTTTAACCCTTTTTCCCCTTCTTCCCTGCAATGTTTTTCACAGTCCCAGGTGAACACTTTCAGATCAGATACAGTTTTTCAAATAGATTTTGAGGAAGCATTAGTTGACCAGAGACTGTGAAGAGAGGGAATGATTTGAGCTGTCCCGAAGAATATGGTGATAACTTCCAGTATGACCTCCTACAATGCCAAATTCCTCGCATTCCAATAACTTCACAGAAGGAAAGGGAAACAGAGCGAGAAAGGGCACCCTGGATTTTGCTGTCTTCATGCAGGTAGTAACTAACTGTTCTTGGAGCTTTCTTTCCCATCTCTAAAGAATACCAAAACTAACAAAAGATACCTAGATTTTGAAGCAGAAGGACCAGCTCATAAAATGGAAGAATTTATTCAAGAAATGGGAGGTTTGGCTTTCTTTTTGGTTTGGGCTTAGCAAAAGAAACAGTTCCATTATGACAGAGGAAGGTTTAGATTTTATGACTGATGAAAATTTGAAAACCATAAGGAAATTTACTGCTACAAATACCATATAATCCAATCTTACTCCCAGTTGAAGTCAATTGGAGCTTTGTCATTGGAAGCAGGACCAAGCAATTTTCAAAAAAGTGATCTATTACTATTCATTCAGTAGAAGGAATGTTGGAGATACGTACTTTGCTGCCTGAAAGCCATTTACAAATATATGTTCTGGACTACCGGCTGATCAATTTGAGGATCTCAGCGTAAAGTATCTTTTCATTGATGAAAAGAAATTGCCATCAGAGAAACAAGGTATCTTTCATCCACTGACTTAATACTATGTAGGTATTTTAACCTATGTCATATGAGTTACTTGTTATTCTTAAACTAACCTATATTCAACTGGGAACACCTAATTCTGGAAAATATTAAATCCTCCTCTGTAGCTTTCAGGAATAGTTGTCCTAGCGCTCTGGCCAGAAGATCTTCAATTGACCCATCTTGCTGAATTCATCCCAATATGATTTTATTATGCAACTACAAAAACAGGTGTATATGCTGATGTTCTGACAATGAACAAATGTGGATGTGGTATAAAAACTGTTCTTAAAAGTTACAGACTGACTGGACAGACTAAGCGTTTATAAAATTTATTTTCTAGAAAAAGGAAATAGTATTGATCTCAGTGCAGAACTAAGCACTATGGGAAAACATCAGTTTAAGAAATATGAGGAATAGTTGGAAGAATTGTAAGTTGGGTAAGGAACTGGGAGAAGTGGAGGTCTGCATTAAAAGCTGGGCCTAGAGGGATGTCTCTCATATGGTTTGTCACGGATTACCCCTTTGAACAACCTTATGCATTATCTTCATTCATAGTCTTGACAGAAAAAGTAGAAGTAAGTTGATAAATTTCCAGATGATGCAAACGTAAGATCCACTGTAAAATCAAGGAGTATTATACAAGGCAAAAGAAGCATTTTGAGATGTGAAGTTATAAAAAAGGGATGAAATTCTATAGTAAAAGGAATAAGGGTTGAGACTAGTAATAGTTCCTGCTTTATACTGTGAATTTTTCATCTAGAAATAACAGAAAGATATAGATGTCTATCAACAAGCCACCAATGCAGGGAAGCTTCAGAAAAGCTAAATGTAGTTCTTCTACCTCAAGAAAGGTATTTCCACAAAAATAAGGAAGCGTTTATGTCATATTTGAAACTCTGCTGTGTCTCTGTCTGCAGTGCTCTACATTTCTTGTCACAAATGCTGAAGATGAACTTACACTGAAACAGAGATCTTTTTCCTTAAGGTGTCTTACCATCTAAGGAAGGTAAGGGCTCCAGGATAGTTTGGGTGGTGAATCTACCTATGAATACTAAATAAAACATCTTATCTTGCTCTTTCATGGGTGTGAGCCTCAGCAACAGCCATTTGTCCTCAGGAAATTCCCTGTGCAGGTAAACATCATAGAAGTAAGAGAGGTATTTGCTATATGACATGCTGTTAGCACAAAACCAAAACTGATATTTACTGGCCACTAATGTAAAGTTAGGAATAAGAAACGTTTTCTCGGAACAAACCAGTGTGATACAAAAGCAGCGTTCCTATGTCAGCAATGGAACACAATACTCCTGCTTGAAGACAGAGTTTGATCAAAGTATAAAAAAGGCCTAGGACAAATTCGCTTATAATTACAAAAACTGGGAATTACATCTGCAAATAAGTGTCCAACCTACTTCTACATTCCATACTGTTACACTACATACACACTTTTTTACTCACAAACACATACTACTTCCTAATATTTTCTCTTATTTAGTATTTATTAATTCTAATTTAAGACTACAAAGGGAAATAAAACAATCTTATTTCCTCTTTTCATTAGGAGAATCATCCAAATAAATCACAGAGACAATGTTCCTAGAGCAACTTTGATTCCAAAGAGAAACAGAGTTTTACTTTTAGACACCTTTGAATGCAGTTATTGCTAAGCTGTGGAGCAACTATTGGATAGCACTACCCACACTGTAAAAAAGAATGAGGTCTTATTCAGTTTTATTAGAGTGCCTAAGGAAAATAATTTTTAGGGGACTCCACTGGGTGTTAAGAGTCTGAATTTTTAAGAAACAAAACAAAATTTTCTGCACTGCCTGCGATCTTAAGAGATATTTTTTCCCACCTATCTGTAAGATTAGAAAAATTAATAAGTTGTATTGACACTTCTAGGATACAGTTCTGTGGTTCTTGGCATTCTAGATAATTTAAATCCGATACAAACACATTAAATCTGAGCCATCTATTACCTTGCGTTTTTAATTACTTTCTTGTACATGCTAAAATGAATGGCACTTTAGGGACTATCTAAAATTGGCCACTCCGTTTGTAATGTATAGTAGAATAATACATTTCAAAAGCTTATTAGTATGTCAAAGTCTAGTCATACACAGACCATACATTTAAGTAACAGGTACATTTTTATAAAAATCAATATCTGTCCCACTGCCCAATATTAACAACAGGAATGAACTTTCTTTTCTAATGTCAGATTTTTTTTTATTTAGTATATTTCTCCAGCTCAGGTACTGGCTGAAAGTACCAACAGCACTATGACTGCTGTGCCTAATAACAACAGCAGACAACACTTTCAGAAACAGGCGTTTGATTAGTCTTTAATGAGAACTGGCTCATAATAGTCTTAATCTTTGAAGTCCAAAGATTCTGTGAGGTTTAAAAATGGAGAAGGACTTCCAAAAAATCATTAAATGTAAATGAATGTTTTGACCTTGCAATAGTCAAACACTTAGTGCACTGTTCAGTATTACTATGCAAGTGGCACTAACAAGTCCAGCAGAAGCTATCGATGTGCATGTAGTTAAGCACATGCTTAAAAACCCTGCTGAATTATGGCCCAGATACGTAGTCCATCTACGTGCTGCTGCTTTGAAAAATACCATCAATATTTCAAGATTTTTTTTTCAGTGGTTTTCAGTAGAGAACAAAAAATCCACCATTTTTTGAGAAGTCCAAATTTCTTTATCTCCCATATTTCACTGGAATACATGACTGTAAGTTTTATACACATTGTAGAACAGTAAAAATATAATAGGATCTATACTTACACTGATCTCCTTTGCTGTAAGCTATGACAGTTCCCTATATATTAAATTGCATCTAAAAGAGCATTTTTCTTCTTTTTGATATGCTGTTACACCTGTATGCATTGTTTGAAATTAAAAAACCTCTGACACTTTAAACTTCTCAATCAATATACCTTTCTAAATATTTTTAACAGATGAAGTGAAACAAATTAAATTGCACTGAAATAAATGCCCTTTAATGCAGAAATCATATAAAGCATTCTTTAGAACAGGATCACATTATTATCCGAAAATATATTTCCCTGCTATTGCCACTGCTATTTAGTTTCTGTCCTCCATTCTGTTTAATTTTTTCAGAGTTTGAATACATGTCTGAAGAAAAATGGAGGATCTTAATCCTTTCTGGGGCAGCTCATTGTTTCAAAACTTTTTTAAATGTGACACT
>KZ506462.1:21503-40491 GCA_002844005.1 Limosa lapponica baueri
AAATGGAGGATCTTAATCCTTTCTGGGGCAGCTCATTGTTTCAAAACTTTTTTAAATGTGACACTTTAAGAATCTTTGCGAGAGCCAAGAATTTTCTGAGCTCTGCCAAAATGACTATTATGAAAAAGGAAGAAAGAAGAGGTGACTGAGACTCGGCCAAAAGAAATATTATTAAAGAAATCTTTATAGACCTGACTGGCCAATTCATCCTGTTCTGGAGACTATAGCCTTGTTCCACTCTGGCAGAGCCTCCTACCTGACCGCACGTTGTTCTTTGGTCCACATCCAAACCCCGCTGATGGACACAGGAGCCTCTCCGGGGAGCTGAGTCCACTTTGGATCGCAGCATAAAAGCACCAGTTAGACAATTTTAAAGGCTTGCTGAATAAGACATTACCTTCAGAAATGAGTTTGTGACTGAAGTTTTCAGATGCTAATGAACCATTCTTTCCTACTTTAAGACAGTAAGGATATGGCTTGTCCCATTCTGCGTTTGAAGTATTTTGTCATTTAGTTTTATTTAGGTTATTTTTATTTATGTGAACGACTGAGGCTCAAGATGAAAATGTTTCTGAAACATGGGAATAGCTGGCTCCAAAATGGATTCGGCAACTAGATCCCACTCTTGAAACAGGGAGGAGTGAGGGGTAGGAAATGGTGATTCATGAAATACCCAAGTGAATTAGGAGCAAAAGTCTCATTTTTTGAATGGGACAGAGACAGTAAGAGACAAAGTTTTAAAGCTACTGCCAATACTTACAGAAACAAAAGTACTCAAAACCACACAGATGTGAAACAGCAGTTACTAAATCAGTTCATAGTGAAAGTAGGAGATAGTAAATGGATATATAATTTAAGTCACACTCTGGATTATACTGGAGGATAGGTGGAATTTCCAAAAGCACTCAGCATTACTTGATTGCAGAGACTTAAATCAATAACAAAAACTTACCGTCTTTGGCAGAAATCAAACTGGTCACCAGTAAGATCTTCTGAAAAACCCATCCTTAAAAGCCAGAAGTGCAATTAAGTTTGTTACTTTGCCTTAAAATGCAGACCATATGCCTGGTAAAAAATTATATTTCTTATCATTATTAAATATAACTTCTCTGTAAATATACTTCTTGATGACAGTGAGAAGCTATCTTTGATACCAGACTTGAAAGCAGTAAATTGAAAATATATTCTCTACACTGGTGATCTATTTCTAAAGTAGGAAGCATACGGTGATATCTGGTTGTGTTATTTACAATTCTGGAAGTGTTGCTGCTCTAGTGTTTTGAAATATGCAACAGACAACCCAGGAGATTATTAAACACTTGTATTTGAGACATTCCTGCGAACTTTAGGCAGCCAGCCAGTACTAGTGCGAGCAAATGGTAAAACGTTTGGCGTTTTTTAATTGCCTTAAAAACATTTGTGACCACGTAGTTAAAGGAGAATCAATGTTTACTCTCTTGTGTTATTACAGGAGAATTTTCTGTAGCAGAGCATCCTGATGCAGAGCTGCCCTGGGAGATACACAAAGGTCTTTTGTATACCCTTTTCTTTTTTTGTGGTGTGGTTTGGTTTGTTTGGTTTTTTTTTTTGGAGTAAGTTACTTGTTATATGGTAGCTTCCTTTGATACTGCACAAGATGCTGCCATGGACCTGTTTTATGTAACAAAAATCCCCTCTTATAGTCACAAAGCCTAACACGTGTTTTTGCAGTGGTTCAGCTAGCCTCTGCCTCAGGGTTAGACGATCTTAGCCCAATTCCCAAACAAGACTTCTACCCCAGCAAGTGACAGGTCGCCAGGCTCACTGCTTTCCTCAGACAGGCTGTCTGAAATGGAGAGTGAAAGGAGGGGGTCACATCCTGTTGCAAGAGGAAAAGGAAGCTTGTTTAGTATATGTTAGGGGTTTTTTTCTAACAAAAAAGCCTCCCATAATCTGGCAAGTGTAATTTGCTCAGATAGTACATAAGCATCCAGACCTCTTATTTTAGCTAATATAGCCAAACTAGACCTATACCGGTCAGTAGTTCCTCCAAAAGAAATAGCAAAATATTCTTAAAGCATAAATGTTGTTTAAATAGCAGTCCCTTTGTTTGCAGATGCAGTTCTTGTCTTGTCCAAAAGTACTTAACTATGGGTATTACAGGCTCTTGTAACCTTTGTTTCTCCCGTTGTATTGGACTGCCATGAGATTTACCAGATATTGTGACTTTAAACAATTTATATGCCATTATTTCAAAGGTAGGCAGTCCAAATAAAGTATAAAACCATGAATGTGCTATTAGCCTATTCTAAATACCTGCCTTATTTACCAACAGAAGGGATGGATCTGAGCGAACGGCTTGCACTGTCATCCTCCCTTTCTTTTTTTGGAAACAAACAAGAGTTCTATTTATTCCCTATAATAAATCTATGTAACATTATTTCAGGATAGCATTTTCAAATGCAGCTTGCATTGTACCTTTCAGGAACAGTTTGCACCCACCTAGAGATTTTATCCAGAGGTGTTTTACAATTATGTTATGGATTTTAACAGACAACTCAAATTACACATCAGAATCAGAGAACTGCCAGATACATTCCTAAAGTCAGGTAGCAAATAAGCCCAAGTTCAGGCTTGAATGAAATAAAGTGCATAAGGCAGACACCCTGATATCTTGCAAATTCAGATTAAGTATGCTAGTTTGGTCAAAATAATTACCACATTAACCTTATATCCCCAGTTGAGGCCGAACAGAACCTCTCCCGAGGACAGACTTAGTCAGGAAATCAGTGGAGAAAAAGAGGGAAAGGGAGGAAAGGATGGGCTGACTGGGGAGGCCATCAGGAAAAATAAAAAATTAATCTTCCTTAGGCATAGATATAACTGTTACCAGGAACTTGCCTGGCCAGAGCAAAGCGAAGCCTTCTCTCCCTTCCTCATACTGACTGCAAAATGCTGCAGGAAGTTTGTGACCTAGAACCAGTCATGGTACCCTTTGCAGTCAAGGAAGAGCAGTCAAAGTACCCTTTCCTGCTCTTTCCACACTTGCAATTTTCCTGCCCTGTCATTCAGCTGAAAGTGTTAATTGTTGCAGGAAACCATAGCCTCTCATCTACTTCCCTGGGGGTGGCCAGCTTTACCCAAATGCTTCTGCTACCTCCTAAAACCTTGTGTGGCCTTCGAGGCCCTGCTATGATCCAAGCACCCATTCATCAGAGAGCTACCCTAAAAGACTTACTGGATTTTTCCAAGTTCTGAAGCTGGAAGTCTTTGACTGCTACCATATCCACACTGACAAGGTCCCATTTCCACAGTTCTCCACAGAGAACACCCAGATCTTGGCAGTTTCTGAGGCTGTTGACCTCATCATCTTACAGGCTGAGGTGTCCTGGCCAGAGCCACTGATAACACATTGGCTCAGAGGCCACATGAATATGTTCACTGACTCCAAGGCATGCTTCTTCCTGGAAATCTCCAGCCCAGCTATTGACAAACAGTGGGCTAGAGAACTGAGCATGGTCTGTTCCAGCTCAGTTGCAAGGCACCTGTAGTTAATTTCATGTGAAACCATCGAGGGCAACTGGGCCAAGGAGGCCATTTCTGGTGAGAGGAATGGCTCCTGAGCAGGACTGTTGCGAGTATCACGTGTGAGAGGAAACTGGCCTCTGGTGAAAACTATTTATAGAGGACAGCCTGAAAAAGCACTGGCTATATATTAATGACATACTACTCCCTGTAGTTTATGAGTGCCTGACTTTCTCCTGAAGCTTTCTTCTTTGTTCTCGCCTGACTTCCAAAAGGGCAAGGTGAGTCCCAAACAGGGGCAGGCAAACAGCCTGACTCTACTCTCTGCTGCACGAAGCAAGCGCTCCAGGGCGCTGCCTGTTCCAAGCTCAGCATCTCATTTGTTGTAAACTAACACAAAACTCCTCTGGGCACACTGGACCCAAATAATTCCTTAAAACACTAAATGAATCAAGACAGCTTTAGTACATAAAAGAGTGTTTTTACTTAAGGTGAAGAGATGGAAAAGGTCTGACATTTAGTCTCACGTGACCTTTATCAAGGACAGTACAGAGCATACAGGTTTTGCCTTACTAACTCGCTGTAGCCAAGAGTCTTTGACTTTGATAAAGGTCACTCGGGTCCAAAATGTTGGGTGATTTTCAGTTACCCTTATCTGAAATAAAAAAGGCATTCTTATTAGTACAGTTGTCCTCATTTGTAGCATTACTAAAAAAATGCCATTTATTTCCAGGAGGAACTTTTTATGTTATTCTGTGTCAAACATAGTCTTTTCTACTGTGCCTGTTTAATTCTGCACAGCTCTCTTCTCTGATCAAATATGCTGGCCTCTGATTGTGGAGATCATGTGAACTGAGCTCCACTGATGTGAGTAAACAGAAACAAATGGTGGAGCAGAGTACAAATGCCACGGTTCTTTTTTTTTTTTTTTAATTTTAATAACTCATTCATTAAGCAATGGAACCAAATGGAAATGTGGGACGTTTATGTGTGTAGTCACACTGTAGTTAAGATAATTGGGACCAGCTGTTACGCTCTTCTTTTTCTGGAAGAACGTAACATTGCACAAAGCTAGCACAGCAAGACGACAAACACAAGGAAGATGCTGAAGCATGTACTTGAAGCTTGAATGATTTTCAGTGTTGTCCTTCGAAAAGTTTCTCATTTTGTCTGTGAAAGCCACATTTTCAAGCTAACGTTCAGATTTTTGTTTTCACCATGTAAATTCCACACACTCTGACAACCATTTAAGTGTTTACCCAAGACAGGCCACCTTGAATCAATTACATACATAAGGGGCAGAGACAGAGTTTACTTTATTGTCTGCAGAGGAAAATCCTGTCTGGAAACCATTTCTTTCTAGTACTGCCTAGTATTGCACATTCTTCCCTTCAAAACTCATCTCGAGAGTAACTTGACAAAGAGTTTTTCTTACACAAGTCACTGTACCACAGGAGAAATACTAATTTGGAGGCAGACTGCATCCACTGTCTGGTGTGACTGAGTAAAGGTAAGTAAATGAATTCAGACTGCCTCTTCTATCCCTACCTTGTCCTCACAGCAAGCTGTGGCAAAAAGGGGAGATAGCAACATAAAGGGGTCAGTTTTCCCTTGCAATGGTGGTTAATAGAAAGAGGAGAAGTAGGTGAGCTGTGACTATCAGGCAGGACAATGCAGCCAACTGAGGGCAAAATCCAGTTCTTGGTAGAGAAGGAAGTGGGAAATAGGATACAGCCTGTATCTCTACTGCAACCTGTTCCTAACTCCTTGGGTCATATATAGTGTCCACAGACTAAGATCAGTTCTTAAGGTAGCCCACAGTGACTTGCCATAGAAGCTCTGCAGAAGTTTTACAGTCAACTGCACAATACATGGTATTAAAGGATCCTTCCACCTATTAAATAATATACAGGCAAAACCAAACTTTTCTTTATGCCTACATTTAGGGATGTTTGCTTCATTGACCTCCTTTGATGTCATCCTCTCAAGTCACAAATAAAAACATCCTTACCACTACCATGACCTTTATGCTGCTGTTGTGGCTTGAAAGAGACTCTGCCGGAGACAGTGAACCCACCTGAGGGTAGCTGCACAGGTCTACCAGCACTAATGAAAATAATTTGGCCTTCAAAATTTTTAGGCTGCAGTACATCCTAGGACAAAAATCAGAACAATCTGCAGAAGATTTCCCACCTAAGGCATCTGGACTAGTCAGACTAGTCTGAAATGTTTTTCTAAAGAAATTCTGGGCAATTCAAGCTGGATCAGACCTCTAAGGTTATAATGAAAGGGGAACATGCTAAGGAGTCTTAATTAGCAATCTTAAATCCACGAAATGATCAAATTCTACACCTTTAGATAAAATAGCTTTGAGAGTGATTTGATAGCGGTTGCTTGGAAGATAGTTTCAAATCTACTAACAGAATTATTCTAATTTCCAGGAAAAAACATGATCTCTGTCAAGAGAAAAATCTAGGCATGTTCGTTTCTGGAGAAAGGATCAAAGACTCAGTTAAGCCTGAAGTTAAGTACCTTCAGCCATCTTGTATCCTACTTCATGTGAGCCGACTACATGATTCTATCATGCATAAACTTCTGAACTTCTGCATATAAAACTATGGTCAGCTCCAGAAATAGCACGCTTAAGAAGAATGCTTTTAACTGAGGTTGTTTTGTTTCATAGAAAGAGCCTCATATGACTGTACTTATATTAATTACATAAAGGTTATAGTTTTGACCAGAAGAATGTGTATTGCATTACATGTGCTTAGAAGAAACACGTGGAATGGATTTTTTTTGTCCTCTTTTGCCAGAAAGATTTGGGATTATGCACCTCTGCAGGCATCTCTATCTGCATCTTCCAACGAGGCTTCTGACATTCTGGTCCTTTATATCTTTTAGGAACAATATTTGACTGCTGCTGCCCTCAGCATTTATATATGGAGACTCATGAAACTCTAGAACTAAATTCAAACTCTACATTGGCTTTGCATTCTGACCCTACCAGCCCTTACATCCATCACATTGCTTCATTTTGCTTATCTGGGATTGTGGAGGGAAACACAGATTCGCTTTGGAAAATTTCTTAGAAGATTTTAACAACACTATGTGCTTTATATAATCCTACCAGTAGCTGGCATGGCATTAGAGGGGAAACAAAAGCATTCAGAAGCTGAGAAAGTAACAGTCTGCGGAAGATACTGCATGGATCTTCCCAACTAAAAGAATGTAGATGCTCACTATTGGAACACACAGTCCACCCTTACTCCCACAACAGCAAGAGCAAAAAACATTGCCATTTACTCCACAGAACTAGTATTAATGTCCCAGGGGAAGCGCAAAAATAGCATCCCATTTTGCATCTGGCTTCCAGCTTTATGTTAGCAGAAACGCACGACACATGGGAAGCAAAACAGGTCACACAAAAGGGGAGACAAAGTCAATCTCAGTTTATGGCTTTGATTCACTGATTCTCGTTTCTCCTCAGCCTGGAGGGACAGTAGCCCTCAGGGAAAAGGTGCAGCTAACTAAGTCCATGTTACCCAGTTTGAGTGGTTAGCAGAAGTGTTACCAGTCTACTTGGCACCTCGTCCCTGGCTTGACAATCGGTGCATAGGCGCACGACGTTTAGCTGGTTGGTGAGCACTCCTTTAGCAGTAACTATCAAATGATCTCTCTTGACCACCCTGAGAGCAGTATCCGTATTAGAATGAGCCTGCATCAGTATAACTTCAACATAAGAGAATAAGCTCAGTCAGTAACATGCTAAGAAAGCGAGCAGACCAAATCCTGTAAGGACATGCACACGTGCACCGTGCATACGTGCTTGTCTACATACACAAGCATGCATCAAGTTGAAGTACACATCCTGATTTTCCCCATTAATAAAAACAATCTACATGCCCTGCTCTTTCCATAGATCATATCCAGCATTCAGAAGAGACCCTGAGCTGGCACAGACTAATTAAGAAGAAAGGGAAGGATTATATTTATGTGTAAATGATACTCTAAAAAGGAAATGGTATCAATAATGTAGTAGTAAAATACTTGAAAGGAAATGGATTTTTGATGAAGTCAGTTTTTCAAAGTCTTTCTCCAGAAAAGAGAAAAATGCTTTTAAATTGGTATTCACGCTGACCGCTGCTGCTTGTTAACGTTTTGCCCTTGGGAGAAAATACAGCTTAGCAGTACAAGGACTCTATAATAAGCATCTTTATCTCCTTGGGATTCTCAGGCCCGTTGTTGGTTTTTTTTTTCCTCCAGAGCCGTACTGTAAACTGCATACCACTTGGGCTGACTCACAGGGGCCTCGGGAGGAGGACACGGAAGAGCAGGCTGTTTTCTCGTGAGAAGTTCAGCATGGCGAAATTCCTCTTCCATTTCAGCAGCTCCAAAGCCATTTTGCACCCAGCTTGACCTGGCAGATGTAACTCTTCTGCTCTCACTCCTTAATTTGTCTGCATTTGGCTCAGGTTCACAGCTGTTTGGAGTGCCCGATGGCTTTCCTGGTTGGAGCTATAAAAAAAGTCTGGGCCCACTCAAATATCAGCACGAGAGCGATATCGTAGGCGCTCCTAGGAAGCGGCAGAAAGAAAGGGGCAGATGAGCTGACAGCCAACATTCCCGTCCTGCCAGCTTGAAGGATGTTGCCCGCAGCCAGTCACCATATGTTTGGCTCCAAACTAGGGAGCAGAGAGGCCAGAACGATGCGGAGAATCCGGATGATTTGTTATCCGTCTCTCCAGGGAGACGGGGAGCTTTGAAGCTTGCAAGCATCACCTGCATTCCCTGCCTTTCCTTTCCAAAGCAGCATGCCAGAGGACCGGCAACAGGAAGTTTCCTCTTAAACGCTCTTAAAGGTTTTTGGTGAACAAATGTGGCGGTTTCTAAAAGGGCCTTTATTCTAGGGTGTCTTCAGATACATTGCCACTCTTTGAATTTGCTACTGTTTGTTTTAATCAGGTGAAGGCTTTTAACCTGCTCAGTTAAAGAGAAATAGAGGGAAGACACTTCCTGACTGTATGCATACAACCTGTGTACTTACAGCCCGTAATGGAGTACGCTTCAGAAACCCTTGACCTAATTTAGACCCAGCAAATCTCTACAGTGTGACAAAGTGATCAGTAGGAGAAAAAGCAGGATCAGGACCAAAAGCAACTGCATGCAGCACAAGGTTAAGCACTTGCACTGTTTCAGACTTAAGCAGGGATAATGGGGGTTGGCTTCTTGCCTCCACTCTCCTTCCATTTGGGGTGTTGGAGACAGTCGGGGGACAGTTGGAGACAGACTACACCAACAAAAAGCTTACGCTACACGAATTAAAGATCCTGCTAGGCTACCAATTTTATGCCCCTGCCACAGAGCCACCGATTATATAAATGTACAATCTGATCAACCACTGCTAACAAATGCTAGTTAAGAATTTTTCTTTGGTCCCTATGTCAGTTTGCGCACCACCTTGTCTTCCACGCTGGGTGGACATAAACCTAAATGCCAAGGCAAAAAATTTTACACGTGCAAAGAACTGAGGAAGGATAAGAAAAGAGAAAATGGAGTTACAGGTCACCTGTGACCTTCCAGCATCTGCTGCAAAGGCAGGTGGGATTTGTAGGCAGCCTTGGGACAACGTCAGTGCACTCAGCTGATCTATTGACATACTGAATGCGGGTGCTCAGAGCAAAGTCAGGCCATGCTCCCCAAGAACAGTGCTCCCTTAAAGTAGATGTACACCAGAAATGTTAATTCTAAGCCAATATTCACAAACACATCATCACCTCCTGCTATTTCTGGCAGGCTGCAGTTCCATGTACCAGTGCTGCCACCACACCGATGTGCTGATAGTTATGTGCTCTTCTAAAGCACTTGGGCAGCACTGCTGGTTGCTACAAACATGCATATATTTTGGTTACTAACGTGTGACCTTAGAGAGTTTATTAACGGAAAACATTGCAGTTTGAAGAGGAAAAGAGAGGAAAAGAGTTTTAGCCTGAAGCAGCCTGTCATTGGGTGACTGCTCCATTTCAGAGGTCAGTGAGTAAAGCAGCATGAAGTTAGCTAAAGGTGACCTAGAAAGGAAGAGGAAAAACAAAGGATTTGTGTTCTTTATGGCTTTGTTATGGCATACAAGAACTATGTAAAAGGCTTTTTTCTATTTTTGAAGGGATGTTTTTCCTATGTCATTTCTTTAGGTATAAGATGTGGGTGGCAAGAACATTCTCAGCATAAACATGCCCACCTAAATAATTATAAGCAATTTATATAGTTAGTCTAACAGGTGTCTGGACCTCAGAGTTGACAGCTTGCTATTTTATTTTTGTTTTTTAACAACTAGGTGTAAAGTTCCAGTTCTAAAGCTGTAATAACATGCAGACTACACAGAATTACCAAGGTTACACAAAGATACCAGCTTAAAAATGTCTGCGGCAACAGAACACAGCCCTTTCACAAAAAAGCAGCCGTGATTGTTTGAAGGGGATTTGATAGCGAATGTAAAATATTCAACTTTGGTGTATTTTGTGTGTCTGTTATTTCACTCTATGCACTGTCTCCTGAATGGGTGTCAGGGTTTCTGTGTGGAATCACGTTCAGTAGGGCAGAGGTATAGTATTGTGCTGGGACAAAATGGGAGTTGGTTAGGCCCCAACAGATTGCTACTTTTACCCACTATTTCTCTGTCCTTCAGTAAAAAGACATACTTGTATGGGCTGCAAAACACCAAGGAACAACATGGTAGATTTAATCACATCAAGGAATGTGAAGGGAGATGAACAAACCTGTTCCTACCTTGGCTTTGCTACCATCCACACTAATGAGTTCAAGCAGCAAATAAAACCCAAATCTGGATTTCAAAAGCAGCACAAAATTTGTAATCCCTTTCAAGATACAGAAATGTGTTAATACTAAGAGAAAGACCAAGAGTCAAAATAGTCCCAAAGTAAAAATCAAGTATTCTGGAATCATGTGAATAAATAAAAGGCAAAAAAGGAAGCTGCAAAAGTCATCTTAAAAATAGGACAAAGACCTTTGACAAACAACTGTTAAAATATGGAAAAGAAATAAATCTTGAGTGTGCCATATTCTATGATCTAGAAGACTAAAATAACATTTGGAGAGTCATGAATCAATATGAAATATTTAGCATTGTTGGCTTTCCCCCAGACACATCCCCAAAGACATATTGTGGGAACATTCTTTGCACTAAGTATTCTAGCTGTGATACAGTTGGTAGCTTCCCATGAATTTGTAGTTCCAATATGACTGCAAATACAGTATGTTAAACAAATTAAAAAAAAAAATCTTTCAAGAGCATAAAGACAATATACTGTAAGAATACTCAAAACCAGCTGCCCCTGCTTTTTTTGAGGTTTAAAAGACCAGACATTCAGAAATATACAATGGCACCTCCAACTTAAATGCACAACTGCCACAGCCGGCATCATACGCATCGACTTACACTTAACTACATCATTTAGTGCTTTTGCGGGAGTCAGTGCCATCTAAGAGAAAGCCTCCACGACCAGCAAACGGGGATGACAAGAGATGCTGTATTTTATGTGAACATGAAAGGCATTTCTTGTTTTAGAAAGCCTCTCTCCTCCCTGTTTCCTTCAGCACACAACTCCTATTTCCCACCCCTATTTTTAAGCCTGTTTTCAGTTATTTCTCTCTAATCCTTCCCCCCTCCTCCAACCACCCATATACAGCATTCACTACAGTGAATGTTTGTGAGGAATTTGCCACTGTTGAATCTTTAAAAGCATGTCTGAAGTAAGTCTGAAGCCAGAGGTCAGAAAAATAGTTACGTGAGTAAACTCTATTCACAAAAATAGTCTAAAATGATGCAGACAGGTTCCTAATCCAGAAAGGCAAAACATATGTTCCTTCTGCTGCTGTCCATCACTTCATGAGAGTGGCTGCCACTTTGGCTTATGCTCAGTAATACCTTACTCCCCAGGTAGTCCTATTGAAAACTGTGAGACAACGCAGGGAATAGCATTCTCAGTATTAACAGCAGCAGCAAGGCTGTCCCTTTGTCAATCATCTATAATCTGTGCTTTTATTAAAAATAGTTTGAAGAGCTGATATGTGTGCTGACAGTTTCCAGCTCTGGTGCAGCAACCCATTCGGTTGTAAAGGGATTTAGTGCTCCAAATGCTGCAACAAATCTTGTAACTGCCCAATTATCACTTGATGGCCACCACTCTCTGGCACCCTAGGGGCCATGTCATTGAAGATAAGCTCTGTTTATGTTAACTTCATGTCAGGATGTACAGCATATGTCTATGAAGCTGGATGAGTGCCCTTTTGCAGGATGTTCTGTACATTCACATTGTGCAGCCAAGAGCCCTGAAGGTGTTGAAAAAGAAGAAAAGGCCTTTCATAGAGCTTAATCCAATTAAAGCACATTAATGAAGGTTAGGATCATCTGTCACATTATCCAGACACATCCTTTCATGCATCATCATCTGATTACAAAGTCTGATTTTCTTTTAAGGCTTTTCATCTTCACCAAGAAAATGTGATGGGAAATTCAACACTTAAAATACTGGAGACTTATATGGGATTTCTGTTTCTTTCTTTTTTTTTTTTTTTTTTTTTTCCCCCCTCTTTCTCTCTGAAAGAAATATGATGTTTATTTTAAAATAGTGGTCTGTCTCATCAGGTGGTACAAACTGGCATGCATCCAGTACAGCCTAGAGAGCAAACCCAAATAACACCTCCTAAGCTTTTGTTTGAGGGAATGTAAAATCTTAGCACAGATGAGTAAAGGAAGAAAAAAGCAGGGAGATTGAAACACCACATAGTACAAATGAATAAAGGATTTCAGGCTCTGTCACTGCTAGAATGGTATCAAGCTAGATTTCTCCCATAGCATTGAATGCGCCTTCCCATCATCGCCACATTAAATGCTTTGAGTAGTTGTCAGAGAGAGATCTGCCATCCTTGATCAGAAAAGAGGGAAAGGCAGATTCTCATTTCCATACAACCGTCTTTATGACAATTCAGCAAGGCAGAGGCAACGAGAGGAGAATTTACACAGCCAGGTGAGCATTTTCTCTCTGCAGGAGAGTGTGCGGGCACAGCAGAACTGCCCTGGCCGCCTGCCTCACTCCTCAGAGCAGCTGGAGAGCACAAATTCCTGTGTTAAAAGGGCTAATGCTGGAACCAGGAATGGTCTAATTTCAAGAACTCAAGCAACAGGTAAATCCATTAAAGATCAATATGATGAGAATCCTACTGGAGAAAAAATTATCAGGGAAATTCAATAATTTGAATATAAAATACAGCTTGATTTCATCGTTACCCTGTGACACAACTATGACAATTTCTCAGTATATGTTAGTGCTACCTCCCTACAGAAGGCTACTGGTCTCACACCACAGCTGTTAAGAAAATACCATTGCATTCCTTATCCACATTGATGCACATGACAGTTACTCATGTCACCTGGCAACGAAGGTTGCTTACATTAACTTTGCGCAGAAGCCCTACAAGTATGCCCAAGCAGTCACCCTCAGAAGAAGTCCCACTTGCTCACACCCCCCCTCTGTGATCAAAGACAGAAAGCAAATAGAGAGGTTATTGTAATTATCCCTCTGCTGTCCCTCAGTCTCCAGTCAGCCTTTTTGTCTTCTTGGAACTAGTGCTTCAGGCCACATGGAGACTCAGGCAGGCAACATACACGTATTTTTCCTTTTCCTCAGAGCTAACATGGCTAAACATTTTAGTTTCTGAAGAAATCACAAAACGCTGCATGATGTGTAGTGCCCGCTGCTGACTCAGTCCAATTGCTGTAGTCAGGCTCCAGGCACATATGCTGAAATTTGTGCAATCTGTACTCTGATATTTGCAGTACTGGGTCCGAAGCAAAAAGGCGAGGGGCCAGACCTGCTGGGCCTCTTCCACAGAGTTACTGAGGGGCTGAAAGGATTAATGGAATATGTAGGGGAGGAACTGCTTATTAGCATTCAAGGAGCATCCAGAGCCTACAAGGAATGTTAGGTTTTTAACAGGTGACTTCTTTGGGGTTTATTAAGTTCACTGTGTACTTCAAGCAAAGAAAGCAATGCAGCATGCATGACCAGTGTGCTTAATTTCTCAGTTGCATTTAAAGTATTACTGAGGAGCATGCCCTGTTGAGGACTACATACACTGCTGACAATTCAGTGTAGATTTTGACAAAATACGTTTCATCTTACGCTGCTTTGCGATCTCACATGCGCTGAAATTAATGTTATTTAAAATCAAAGCCAAAACAACTTCTCTCAACCTTCTTCTGTGGAAGGATGGGGAGACCTATGCCCAGTTTTGGAACTTAAAACGCATGTGAGGACTTATAGCTAGGAAGATATTTACAGGAGTGGTTGATGGAAAGCTGAAATGCAATGAAAAGGCAATAAAGCGTATTGTGCTATTTTTAATTTCTTCCAACTTCTCATGTGTCAAGATAGTGTGAGTACTATTGCTGTAACCGTAAGACCACTCCCCATATATTTGTGCTTGGGACACTGCAGACACCATTTTGATTAAACCACCGTCCATTAACCTACTGGTGACAGACATTTCCTTGTAAGCTGATGCTACTAAAGCTCATTCAGCATCAGTGTCGCCACATGCAGCTTCACTCACTTTTCCTGAGCCCTGCCTGCCTTATTCTCCAAGCTTCAAGTCCAATGTAAGAGATCAAACCCACTATGAACTTACCCCCAAAGCTTTTGGGGACGGGCAAAGTACAAATAATTGGCTGGTCAAGGGCAGTCTAATCTAACATGCCATACAAAATACATGTAACAGACACCTGGGAATCTGAGGCAACTTGCTATATAAATTCTCTGTATTGGCTACAGGTTGGCAGTTGAGATCAGTGGAAATTGAACAGCAGTATCCCACGAAATCATTTCGCTATTAACAGTTATTTATTCTGCAGTGATGTGCTATATGTGCTTTCTTAATACCTTCAGTGATAAGTTAATGTCCTGATGCACAAGATTTCATTAGCATTCATTTAGCAAATACAGATTTGGCACAAATGTTACTCCGTGAACTTGTAGGTTCAGATAGCCTTTAACTTTGGAAAAGTTTGCATCCCATTATAACCCCTTTCTGGTTTTATCCTGTTCCCAGTTATCACCGGTCACATTAATCACTGTATGAATGTAATTGTTAAATTGTCATTTTATGAAAGAAAAAGGGTGCCCTTGTGACAGGCTTACATTTCCGTGTGTCCTGTTTTATACCAGTAGTAGCAGATTTAACAAAGAGTATGTGACCTGATTTCCCAGATGTCTGTAAATGTACTTGGCATTGAATTTTAAATCTGACTGAATTCAAAGCTCTTCATATAAAACACAACTCAAGTTAACTTTTATCTCTCTTTTTTTCCTTTCTGTCTCTCAGCAGCTGTTCTTCTTTTATTATTTCATGTGCTATATTCAATATGCAAAGTTTCCTTGTTTGTTAGAGTGCATTACACTTTCTAATGCATCTGTCATGTTGGAAAACAGGAAAGTAGCATAAAGCCTCTCTTGTGATTCCCCCCCCCCCAGTTAAAGGAAGGCTTAGTTAGAAATAAAAAAGAAAGAAAGGAAATTTGCCTCTAAGCATTGGGAGAGCTTAAGAAAAAGGTTCTTCAGCTTTATGAATCTTTAAAAATTAAAATACCAGTGAATTTAATGCTTAGAAATGACAAAAACATGACTGGTCCTTGGAATTCTCCTTAAAAGGATGATTTTGGAGCTAAGACACAAGACAGATAGGAAACCTGGATTCTGTTCTACATCTACCAACAGCTTTCTGGTTAACCTCTCAGGCTGTGTCAGTCCTGGAGATATTTAGAAAAATAATCCACATCCTCATGTCAACCAATGCAGGATCCTGTGGGAGTGGGTTTTTTTGATAAACCAGCTAGACCTGCTTTCACCCTTACTTAAGTTAATTCTGCCAAAATTGAGCCAAAGTCATACGGCTCAGTCCTGCCTCAGAAGTCTTTTCCACACTAAAGCTTCCCAGAATATAAGCCACTAGAGCTTTGTTGTTAAGTTTCTTTGGAGCAGACAGATCACCAGGATGGGATCTGGGCATTTCCTCGCAGCAGTCAGGATTACTGGGCACTAGGAGAAACCTAGCCTGGGTAGTATGAAACTGTGACTCAGGCTTATTTACCCTCCCTCGGTCCCAGCAGCAAAAGATCACTCCTGCAGAATTCTGGACGGAGAGCGCACCCCTCCTTATGTTTTCCTTCAGTATCTCCACAGCACGTTGCACAGCACTCAACAGCTTTCAAAACTATGCACACTGTAGGGCGTAAACAGTAGTAAACAAAAACCAAACAACATAATTAACGGGCATTTAAATAAGCATTAGGGATATCACTGGTTGCTCTGGCACATATGAACTACATCCGTATATGTTTTGTATGTATAACATGTGCATATGTACTTGGACTGCTATGAACATAAGTGACACATGCACTTAATGTTTTTATACATTTTTTTAAAGCTAGGCTCAATATAATCAACTAATATTTTTTTTTTTCCTTCACAGTAGTGTTTGCAGAGCTAAATGTATTCCTTTTTTGCAAATGGCTGTCACTTGCTTGGTGAGAGCAAAATAACAGCAGAAGGTATAATGATTTGAAGCCAGAGAGCATGCAATGCCAACTCACTCAAAAATATCTTACCATCATCACTGGAATTAAACCAGAACACGCTAAAACTCGATTCCAGGAGCACATCTGCAGCTGAAATGCACCACAATTCCAAAAGCATGTGGTCACAAAAAAATTTCACATCCCTGACCAGTGTTCTGGCAAGTTTTACTGGTTTTTTTCTGATTTCAATGAAGTTTTATTGGGACAAAATTCCCTGCAGCTCCCTGTCTGGCACCTGAGTCAGAGCCTGGAGGGCGTCCCCGGCCACTGGCCAGGCAGTGTGCTGCTGAGTGCAGACCCACATTCTTTCACAGTGAATTTTCAAGGCTGGGTCTTTGTTTTGTAGCAGAGCGACATCAGATCTAACGTTATCATCTGTGGAATAGAATAATACTTTTCCACCCACCGCTTCTTTGAGCCCAAACATCCCCACTGTTTTCCATATTACACATGGATTTTCCTCAGATTTTTGGGGCATCAACAACTAAAATGGAGTCATCAGGAGAGGCTGCAACACAGATGTTGTCTGACCTCATACGAAGTTTAGTGTTGACAGTACCTGGCTCCAGCGAGCGACTGAGCTACAACTCTGGCCAGTCTCTGCAGCCTGGTCTGACCCAGCAAACTCTAACCCTGTTCAAACTGGGTCAGCGTGGGCTGTGTTGGAACCACCCCTGTGGCTTGGCTTGTTTGAAAAGCACAAAGGATTTGCATCTCTGGACCCAGACACAGCACGTTCCCTGCAGGACCTGCTGAAAGCTGAGGAGTCTCACGGAGGCCAAAAGCACAACGCAACCTTTAAACACACTGCAACATTTTGGGCAATAAAAATGTGAACTTGGTACTCACCCTATAGCTTCTACAATCTGGAATTATGTGCTAAACATGTTCCTAATTTTAACTAACTATACAGCTGCCTAGCCAACATTACAACTTTGATTATCCACATACTGCTAAGAAGTTGTAATTAAGATTGTGTTTCAGAGAGGCCAGCACACTGAGCTGGAAAATACCCATTTAAACAAAACTGGGAAAATTAGGATGGAAATATACCAAAAAAACCAAAAAAAAGGTGAGGACAGGGATGAATTAAGCTTCACTGCTCTAAAGTGCAAAAGATCTTCTTATGCACTGCAGAGAAAGCACGTACCTTGGTAGAAAGATCAGACCCTTCAGATGACTCTTCTCTTTCAGATACATCGTAAATATTAGATCTATGTAAAGTGCCCTGTCCTTAATCCACCAAATATTTAATTATTCATGTGAAAGAGCAACCATTTCACCAGGAGCAGTTCAGCAAGCTCTAAGCTAGTGGCCACGAACGGCCTGATACCCAAGTCACTCCACACAAGGTAGGAGCTCAAAACCTTCCCCTCCCACCAAGGGGAGTACTCAAACCACTTCTGCATAAAAGGGCTGGTTTTGTGTAGAGTCTCTCTCGGTGACTTCCCTGCTCAGATGTTATTAATACGTCTAAATGCCTTCCAAACCAGGTCTGCCTTGGCACGCTGCTGGAGGTAGAATAAAATTACCTAAGACAGACTACAGCCTCCTGCCCAGGTCAGGCTAAACTGAGACTCCTTCACTTTATCCCGCGGGTGCTTCTACCTCCCGTTGCAGGGGTAGGCGATACACCAGATGGACAAAGCTGAGACTGAAACTTGTTTGAAAATATCTCGCCTTCTGCTAGACCTGATGTGACTTTGCAGATCACAACATGGCCCTCTGTTCTGATCCCAGGGTTTCCCTTCTCGTTCCTGACCATATAAGGGAAAAAAGCCCCCAGCCTTTACTCCCTAAGATAGATCATCACCAAGAGCAGCAGAGTGGGGAGATGAATATCCATACCATTACATTTCTGAGGTTGTTTAGGTTCCTGAAGTGTTGCCATCAGTACTGCACAATCATTCAGTTTGCAGCCGATCTCCTGCAGTTCAGGGATCATAATAGAACCACTAAAAATAATAGATCAGAGCAAACAAGTGGGTGCCTGATCCACAGTTTCATAGGTTCTTCTGTATCTGTTAGTTATTTATTAGTTCTTTGGGGGCAAAAGTTTAAATCTCTGTGTTTAATCAGCTCTATGTCTGAGAAGCCTGGGAAAAGGTAAATAAAATGCAAGACTTCTAGTAAAAGAGTAGAAAGAGTAGAAATTAAACACATATTTCTGTATGCCTGTAGGAGAACAGAAATTCAGATATTGATGTGAAGAGTGGGAAGAAAGGCTGTAGGAGCAGAGAAGCAGCAGGAATATTTTAGAGGTAGGAAGGGCTAATATCTTATTTCAAGCATCTGTCTAGAAAGTGATCAGCATATGGAAGGTTCACAACATCTGGCATTTAAAGAGAAAGTCAATATTTAACAGGATTTCCTCTGTCTTTCAAAATACTGATTTTTGAAAATAAACAGCCTTAAAGAGCACATAAGTACATACAAAAGCCCTTAAAAGCAAGCTAGCTACGATGCTGGATCTTAGCACATCCCACAGCTGTCTCAAATGTGGCTACCACCTGCCCCAAGGGTAGATTAAACCTTAACGACTAGAAATTGAGGAACAGTTGTCCTGAGTTGATCAGGTCATATGATTTCCATGATTCAACCTAACCTTAAGTCCATCTGCAATTCTCATGAGCCATGGCCAGAATATGTGTTACGTACATAGGAAAATCCAGTATGGTGCTTGCCTGTCAGGGCTGCTTTCTGCCTTTCACATTCCCCACCTTGGATTTTAACACAGCTGAAATGAGCAGGACACCCTACATTTGTGTGCAGCTGAAAAGTATACCAGCCACAAACACATCATGCCCTCTGCCCCTGTCCCAAACAACAGGGCAG
>KZ506462.1:69340-93195 GCA_002844005.1 Limosa lapponica baueri
TTAGCACTTTTTATATCAATATAACCGCATCCACATATGGGAATATTAAAGAAGGTAAACTTTTTTATTTGACCTATGCCAGGATAATCAAAAAGTTATGAACCACATGCAGAGAAACTGTGAAGGCAGAGATATCTGGTAATAGGCTGTTTTCCATGGTTGTATTCTGCCTGGAACAAGTTCCCTCCTAATCTGAAATAGCCCAAGTCCACTAACTGCCAGGGCACATTGCAAGGTGCCTGTATTTGTGCAGAGTGCGGTAGAAGATAGGTATTACCTCTGTGTGTGGGAGAAGCGTTTCAGTTTCTGGCAGAGGGCTGATTTCTGCTTGCTGCTGGGGTAAGCTGCTATTTAATTTCACGGTGAATTGTGTCAGAGCTCTGTTTTTCTTTGCAGTATAAAACCTAGTAAATTGCCAAACACAATATATGTTTGCTTTAAACAACCTATTCTCATTGTCCATTGAGGGACAAAATTCTAACCTATTAAAATGAGTATAATCCCCTAAAATCACTTTACCCTGTGAGAGGCAGCAGCGCATCAACAGCTTACGTAAAGTATCAACCTCTCTCTTTCATAGTTAAATGGTCCAAGTTTCACATGAACTGACTATCTCTATTTTTAATACACATATCCCCGTTGAGCCCTGTCCAGTAGAGAACGGATATACTGACACCCATTTTAAAGACGAAAAACTGTCACAGACAAGCTATGGGCCAAATAAACTGTGCCTAATAGGATTTTCAGGAAGTCTTACATGCCTCTTCAGAGGCTTCAAACACTGTGACAATCTGGCTTCTCTCCGCTAAGTCATTCTTCTTGTTTCGTCCTAAATGCATTTCACTACCATGGGTGGAGAGGTCTGAAGCAAAGCCAGCCTAACACAGTTTCCAGACTGCAAGGACATTTTACACTTCAGAAACAAGGTACTCTGTAAAAAATATCACCATACCAAGAAGAAAGTACACCAAGTTTTCAAGTCATGTATAATATAAATGGTAGTTGTTCAAGGTTATTAATTCAAACCAAGTTATTCACCCAAGGAAAGACAGTCGCAGACAGAAGTAGTACAGTTTTACAGAGATTACAAGAAGCCCAGATGCATGAAAGCAAAGTTGTAAGAAAACTTCATCTCACTTGTCCTACCACAGGTGGATGTTGTACCTGCTGTGGCAGCAGGTATCTGCTGTGACTTTTCCAGTACAAAGGCTGGTTTTCACAATGCCATTTTTCCTATTGGCTCTAAAATTTCACTTTAAAAACCTCTGCTGATCATTTTTCCCCTCACTTCTTGGCCCAAATTTTCTGAATTCTGACTGACAGTTAATATATTCCATTGACAAATGCTGGCATCTGAACATTTACTTAAGTGCTTAAAACATGCTACTTTTGGACAGCCCAGCAGCCTGGACTAGGTGTTTCTGGTATTCTATTGTTCATTACTGTTCTTTGTCAAATTTTAGAAATCATTTTGAAATGGGGTAATGAGAACTACTGGCACAGCTTTAAGCAGTCACATAATACTGTTCCGCTTTGCTCTCACTTCCACTGCTCGTTATTCTCAAGACTAAGTTTGATTTTTTGATCAACAAGCAGCAATATTCTTAACTTAACATCTTCCTGTGAAATGCTCAATAAAGCACTGAAAACATTTTATATAGGAAGGCTTCCTGACGTTAGGAATTTTTTTTTTATGACTGGTGTTGCAACATCATAGTAACTTTGGTGCTCTAAATTAAGGATGCCATAGTCCCACCCTTCATCTCCCTTCTCTTCCCTTCCACAGCATCCTCTTTCTTACTTTGTGCCAGCTCTAGTCCTTGTGCAAATGCAAAGTGAGCAGCTCAGGGCTTCTCAGATTGATTAAAGCCTTCAACCCTCTCCTTAGCAGCCAGTCAAGCACAGCAGGTTGAGGTTTGGAGATGGAAATGTGTCCCCACATTGAGTGGCTCGGTACAGGCAGTTCTCCGAGACCAAATCCAGTTCAGATTAAAATGCTTCAACACTGAACTGACATTGCTTTCTATGACATAAAAAAGATCCAATGGAAGGACTAAATTCAGTGGGGTTTGGACTGAACAGAAAATGTGTGACCTGTTAAAAATGATAATTTCTTTCTAAAAGACAATGTCCCTTCATCCTCTCCATTAGAGTACACAATGTTCACTGGCATAGGTACATCTTACATAAATTACAGATGGTCCAAACAACATATGGTTTAGTTTGAATATTTTATTCTGCTCTGTCATGGGATTTAACTTTAAGTGAAGTCTTAATTCCATCTGAAAGGCCCCCAAGACTACTTCCCTAAAAACAAACCAAAATCAAAGACAGTCTTGGACTGAATCCAAGCAACCCGTTATAATTCAGAATTCAAAAGGCAATGTCACAAGGAATGATCTAAAGTCACAGGAAAGGACAGAAATAGCAGAAGAAAGCTTTTTCTCACACTCTGTCTAGCATATTTCATTTGTGTGAGAAATTGTAAGGGAAACAGTAGACCTCAGATATTTTCTGTGGATTAAAACAACATATGTTGTTCAAGAGTATCCTCTTGAACAGTCTCTAGCAGGCTTTGTCTGCATTTAAGAAAATGAAACACAATATATCATTACTGGCCTCATCAGGAAATATAAGAATGGACTTATCTGTTCTCAAGTACTCCCTTAAGGTAGCCTGGTACTAATAGGAATAGGATATGAAAGCTCATCTCCCTGTTAAGCTCCTATTCAGGTTGTGGTAACAAAGTAGCTTTTGAAAATACCATATAAACGAGCATCAGGTATGAAAGATTTCATCTACATTTCAGCTCCTGACGGGAACTTTCCTTGCATATATATAAATTCTGTGAAAACCTGCCTGTGTTTCTCTCTGAAATGGGTAACAGGAAAACAATTTAATATAATGGATTTTACATTTTCATTGTAAAATTGTCATTCTGAAGATGCATCTGAGAGAATCCCTCATCGTTGAGCTACCTTATTATCACCCAGTTTGACTGATCTTTCCACATGGGCTTTATTTAGCTAACCTTGCTTTGTCTTGCTTAATGAAAACCCTTGCTTTACCTAACTATCATCCAGGAAAGAAGTTAAGCACGTGCCTAACTTGAAACAGGAGAGCCCTGGCCTCTGCTCTCTCTTCTACAAGCAGCCCATTTTGCTGCTCTGCTACAGCAGCAGAAGCGAGCCCTCAGAGAGCCTATGGCTACCCAAATGTGAGGCTTGCCATTGACATCAGCAGGCTGAGGGAACAGATCCCATTTTTTGCTCTTTGCTCATCTCAAACATTCATTTATAAATCTGTAATCAAGCACACAAGACTTGCCATTTTTTGCACTGACCAAAGCATCCTAAATTCCAATGTTACAATTCAATTTCTTCTTCAAGATCTGTTTTGTAAGCAAGCTGCTAAGGTCCTTTTGATGTAGATTTTTGTTGCTGGCACTTTCTACTGGCCTACATTTCATTCTTTTCTTACCCATGTTGCCTACCAGGGGAAAAATATATAGGTGCCCAATAATGAAGTCAAAATAAGATTCAAATCATCTAGGCTTCATTTTTAGTTCTGCGAACACAGGGCCTCAGAGCATTCTAGTTTTGTCATTTATTTTGTATTTGTAAATCCTACTCTGAGTGTAAGGAGATTATGAACTGCTGGGGACAAGGGAATAATAATCCTTACCAATATTTCCTTTGAAACGCAGACCTTGAGTTCCCTAACGGTAAATCTTTCCAGTGGATTAGTCACAGAGACTCACTGTGAGAACAACATATCTCTGCTAAAGTTAAAAGTCTCTTCTAAACATATTAAAAACCATTTACTTCATTTATAAAACAGCTATTTTTCAATTGATGTTGTTCTGCTTACTGATTACTGAGAAAAGTTATTAAGTTTTCATTTAAAGACATTCAAGGTTAAAAAAGCTTTTCTTTCATTCATTAAGTATCTGCAGGAAAATGCCCTTTTCTACATACATTTACAGTAGAATAAATACTGAACTGTTTCACTGTTTAAATTGCATTAGAGGAGAACTCAAGAAAGGTTTTAAGACTTATGCTCAAATCATAAAAATGAATATTTGAGACAGAAGTAAAAGAGGATTCTTCAAATGATTATGTGAATCAAATAATTTCATCAAACACTTGATTTAGGTACAAGTAATAACAGGCTAAAGAACAATGTCATAAACAGCATCCTAATTACAGGCAGAATGTATATTCACTTAGTGCCCTAAAGACTGTCCCTTAAAGCCAGTCTTTCTTTTAAGACCAAACCACAAGTAGTTTCATTTTGCCACTAGTGTTTCAGTTAGCTGTCACCATCATAAATTAATTATATTTACTCATTTAACTAAAGTATAAATCTTTTATTTACTGAGTGATTTCGGTCCAGTGCTGATGTGAAGTAAAATGTTCACTCGTGAAAAAGAAAACAAGTCCATTTTTTATAGGATTGAATTGAATCACATGAAAGAAGGTGCAAGGAACCCACTACACCTAAAAGGTAACTGCAGACCAGGGCTGGCAGACATCATCCAGCCTTTGTAAATCAGCTATCTAAATCAAGGCTCTCCAAAATTAATTGTCCCTGCCAACTACTTATGAAAGGATGAGGAAGAAGAGCTATACCAGTATTTGTGAAATCAAGTATGGCTGGAAAAGGAACGGGATTATTCCCAAATACAGAAAATTCAGATATGTCAGTTGCAGTACTATGAGACAAAAGAGAGGGTTAATCCCAATAATAACATTCATACTATTTTCATCTGCTCTTACAGCAAACTATGTGGCATAAAATCCATTGTTCAGCAGACACATATTATCAAACCAACCTGATAGCAAATTCTAAAAGCACTTTAATAAGATGCTTTCACTTTGTGGACTGTCCAGGGAACATATGCAATCAGAAAAGCTGAAATAGTATTACTATGCATAAACTGTATTATCATCACTTCTAGCTCTTTGTCTTGTTGTGTGTTCATTGTTTTAATTTTACAAAAGCATCATCATGTTCTTCCTTAATCTCACCTCCTTTTATACACATCACCAGTGAGCACCTCACTAACGAGATTTCTAATTTTTGAGATGTATCTCAATGTCTCTCTTGCTTTCTCTCTCTGTCTCATTATTTTCAAATGAAATGGCATTAACACTACCCTTAATAAAAATATTATTCTCAGATGCAGTCTTTACAAGTCCTGCTCTAATACTTTCATGAGATTTATCTTTGAGCAAAGACATCATGGTGGCAATTTAAGACTCAGAACACTAACTGCGCTTGAATTCCTTCCAATCCAAGTACAGTTGGCTGAGAATTGATTTTCCATTGCAATGCGGTGTTGGCATGCCTGCACTGTATAGAGTAGGCTGCCTGCCAGCCTTACCACTGCCATGCAGGAGTAATAACATAATAGTATATAGACTTACAAGTTTATTTCTTTGCAAGCTATCACAAAAAGAACTCAAACTTTTTCTTGACTAGGAGCAATATTACTATTTAATTGACATTCCTCCCAAGAGAAGGTAAATCATTACAAATTCTTGACTCTGAAATACAACTTTAATTGACTCCATAGTGGAGAAACTCTACTACAGACACTTTTGTGCAGTCTGATCTAGGTTCTGCACAATGGTTTCTAAGGCAGGGATGCAGCATTTTCTACCTGGTCATAAATCCCAATCTGACATTTCTTGGTCTTTTTTCTAAGACAAACACTGAAATTCTGTGCTTGACACCAGTGACCGTATTTCCCAATTTATACTTCAGTGAGCTAGCAGCCACTCACAACTAAGATGCTGCCTTTGTGCCATTAGAACCGCTGGAGGTACAGTGAACAGGATCAGAATCCCCATCAGAGCTAAAGGGGACCAATGAGCATCTTGGATTCATTTCAGTTCCAAACTGCTCCCCAAGAAGACTCTACTGGCACAAATAAGGGAGTAGGAAGAAACAGAGAGGAAAAGATGGAGTGCTTCTTTTGATGGTGTGCTGGCATAAAGTGCTCATAAAGTCACCACCTAAGGGTCATTTTGATGCTTGTGCTACCCAGTAAGGCTGCGGTTCCACAGACATTTTTCATTTCACATTCATTCTCACAGCACCCTCACGTCTTATAATCCCCTTGGTGGTACAGGTAAAAATATTGGAGAATGTATGTAAAGGAGCAATTTCTTGGGGTGAGGGAGTGACTACTCCCATTCAGTGCCCATCTAATCTCAGGCATGGTGTAGGAGAATTCTGTATCTCTTCTGTACTTTTGACTTCAACTATTCCTGACCACCTAAATTTGTACCCTTGCTCAACCCATAACTACTGACTATGATAATGTCGACGAATCTGAAAACACATTCTCCCCCCAAGCAAAGATAGAGAAATTCCTCTATCTAAATTTTTTAAGGATTGCAGACTTTCTCAGGGCATATGAGGACTCTATTCCTCAAAAAAATGAACTTTGGTATCACTCTCAGGACTCCACTGTATTTTGCCTGTTTAGGTTAGGAAAGTCATTCTACGAAACATCAACAGGTACAGTAACAATGCCGTTACTTCACAAAGCAGAGAAACTGATGCCCACTTCTCTTCCCCACTGAGATCACTTATCATTTAAATGTCCTAACCACTGAGGAAAGATATGCAGTCACAGTCTTTCTTGTCCTTTCTTTCTAATCATGTGTTTTCCTGAGGGTGATCAAAGGCTAACTATATATTATTCTTTCCTGGACTTACGGAACTACCTTGGGAGGAAGAAACTGAATTCATGTTCTGACCTCCTACACAAGTGCTCTAAAATTGAACTACTGCATAACAAGAGAACACCTTGCAGATAGTTTTTAAAATAAGAACTTAAATATTTCTTAGAACTTTAAAAAAAAAAAAAGGCACTTATCTTTACGAGCTTAAAAGAAATAAACAGGATTTAAGGTGTTTATATAGTCAGAAATATTTAAGTACATCCATGGTGGTATTGTCTACCTCCAGCTGGATTTTGAGTGATTCCTTGGACAGAATTCATGCTGTTCTGGATTTTGTTTTGAAGACACAAACTTTCCCTATGTTCACTCACAATTGCAGGGTGAAAGAAACTTAGATTTCACTATGCGTATCAGGGGGTAATACTTCTACTGCCTATCACAGTGCCTAAACTAGATTTTCTGTGGCCATAATGACTTGAGAGTTGTAGGTGGTGAGTAAATCCAAGCTATCAGAACTTCACTCTTAGTTGCAGTATCTTGTATACACCTGCCAAGTCACCAAAGGCACGAATTTCAAGCTGTGGAGAGTATCATTCTCTCTTAGCCTTGGGTTACAGCAATGGGAATAACTTGCGATACAAAGAGTAGCTAAGCTGAATAAGGCCTAAAGACTTAGAAGTATACGCAAATGTACTTAACATTTCATGTGGGCATCTAGAATTGGACACGGATCTAAGTACTAAACCTAAGTGACAGAAAGGGGACTGCTTGTATGCTTAAAATTGAGTGGATGCTGGAGTTGATCTCTAGAAATCATAGCTCAATGTGGGTTTGCAAAATTAATCCTGATTTTCTGAATTTCAATACTTTTAGTTGAAATAGCTGTTTATTTTCAAAGATACTCCAAACTTCCTATAGAAAATCAAGATACAAAGAACTTATTTTTTAGTGGTGTGCACAAAAATAATATGTTGTGTCCTCTTTCAACTTCATCAGCACACAACCAAATAATATCCTCAGAGCTGTGCTAACATCATTTGAAGATGCTGCTGCAGGAGTATATTAAAGTACTATTTAAATGGAAGTTGTTAAATAAAAACAGTCTTGCCTGGATTCTGTTACATTTAAGAGACAGGAAAACAAATCAATATTGCCAAATGGGAAAGGATGAGATCAATAGGGGGAGAAAGTACATTTTCAAGGTATTAAAAAATCTGAAAAGTAAAAACAAAAGTTTAAAAACTCTGAACAATTACCTGGCTGCATCCCTTTAAATCAAAGTTCATGGCATTTATAGAATGCTAGACATCAGATAATACCTAGCATCTGAGTGCTTAGCATTGCAGTTTTCTGGTAATGTACCTCTAAAGGCCTAGACCTTAAACAGAGCTTTGTAATCATCAGTCATGATTTATGGAAGTAGTAATTCCCCCTCTCCCTATATTTCATGCCATTAAAAAGAAAGATTGGTCTGTCAGTTGAAATTCTTTTTCTTCAGGTAGCATTAAAAGAATAGTAAAAACTATAGGTGACCCACATTTCAACGAAGTTATTTTCTGAAGATTAGGTACGTTGATACTGAATAAAAGCCTGAGTCTTGAGCGTTATTCACAGCTCTGTCTCTTATTTTTCTGTTCAATCTTCCAAAAGGTACATGGAACGATGCCACTGGAGCTGGGGGGAGGAAAAGTATACTGAAGCTCTAGAAAGGCAGACAGTTTTATAAAAAACAGAGTTTGGTTACTGGCGTATAACTCTAGTTTCCATTACACCAGTGTGTCATATCTTAGCATGGACTGGGACCACAAGTAAAATGAATCATAGAACACCAGGTTGGAAGGGACCTCAAGGATCATCTGGTCCAGCCTTTCTTGGCAAAAATGAAATTGTTTGGGTGCAGAAGTAGTTTTTCTTCCTTGTAAAAAGAGACATAAATCACAGTCTGGGATATTTTTACAAGTCTATTTTGGATGCATCCACGTGTAATTCTATTTTCCTTTTAGTAAGGGCAGCCACAGCAGTAAAAGCAATTGCAAAGCTTAACAGAGCTTCAGAGAAAATAGATGTGGCAACATTTATGGCAGAAACTCACTTCCTGGTTCCCAAATGCCAGACAGACCTTTTCCATGCATCTCCATAAACATGTGAAAGTACCTTTCTACAAGCACTAAAATTTGTGATGCCACTGAAGTTAACCTCCGCTCTCTTCAGAAGTTCTGTGCCACTTGGCTTGAGGCAAAAATGTCACATTCAAGCTTTCTTTATCCTCCCTGGCTCACATGTAAATCAGGATCTGAATTTTACTGCGGATGTGTGTAGCCATTACACATCTGCTCTGTTTCCTCCACCTCTTTCCCATGGACATGGTCATCTTCTCGGCAGCATGAGAGAAAGCCCTGAGAGAGGAGCAAACAGTCCTCTGGCTCTCAGAGCAATGTCCCAGTGATGCCACTGGAAAATCCGTGACTAGTTTTGCTGGGCTGAGAGTACACTCTGTCAGCTTAACCTGGAAGTGAGCTAAGTGATGGAATGAACATAGCTTGAACATACTGGTTCAAAACGGTTTTGGTGTGTACACATGGAAAAAGCTGGCCCTCACAGGCATCCACCACATATCAGAAAAGGCAGCGTAAGAGGATATAAGAGCACCACCGTGTAGCCATGTTCGGAGAGACTCATTTTACACCTCCGCACTGCCACATCTCCCTGCTACAAGGCTGTTTTCCTTGGATCTCATATAGCAATTATGCTGTTTTACTGACCAATTTCCATCATTATATATTGGCTTTTAAGGATTTCCTAATGTCTAATGCACATCTACATTTATTTCACTCTTAAGCTTTGGCCTCTGACTTCATATCAACAAATTATAGCTATCATTCTCACTCAAACAGCTTCGTTATTTAAGTGAACATTAGGTCAGTGAGACAGGTGTTTCTATAGTGCTGTTAACCTTACCATTAATTTTTCATTTATTTTGGAGCCTTTGTCAATTCTATGCCTTTATTGCTATTTCTGTCAGTCATAAAGAAAGGAGAAACATTTAACAACTGCCAACTAATTTCCAAATCAGAGCAAGGCTCTTGCTAAGACACATTGTAGATTTGTGAATGGAAGTAGGTGTAACATTTTGGCAGCTGTGGATGCTAGCACTAAACCTACATAGTCTATTAAAACAAAGTCAAAACCATCCATACGTTCTTATGGTGCTTTGTCTGTGATTTAATCTTTCAGTAGATTTATTCTCTCCAGTATAAAGTGAAGAGAGAAAAAAGGCAGCCTGTCTGGACTGCATTGAGAGACTGTTCTTATTAGGTTTTGAAAGAAGTTGAAAGCCGTCACTTGAGCAACATGGAAGAGAGATGACTGATATTACAGGCAGCATTGAGAGTCTGACTAGAAACATACAGCTGATCAATTCAGAGAAAAGATTCTTGAAGTTCCTTGCTAGCCACAGTCTGAAGGAGCACTTTATTCTTCCTTCTTAATTACTTAATCTCTGTGTCACCCAGAGCACTTTCTACATAGAAAACTAACTCTGGGAAATGGTTTCCCTGAATGTCTTTTGACTCTGCTCTACAGCCAGTAGAGAGAGGCAACCTACTTATAGTACGATAACCCGCATTTCCTGAAGCCTTGCGACCAAGTGATACACCATGCGAGCATCACCTGCTTGGAAACACCTGCTGAAGAGTTCATATACTATGAATTACCGGAGAGATAGGTATGTCACTTGCTTAAATGGCAGAGTTCTGCCATTCGCAGTCTTTTAGATCATTAGGATTATCACCAGAAGCTGATCAGAGAACTTCTGCCAGGTAAGACTTAAGCAGCTTCACAGAACCATTAAAAACCTGAGGCAGTACTTTGGAGCATGTAAGAGAGGATTGTGTTTCTTTTAAAGAGTTTTAAATAGTGTTACTGTGGTTTTATACATTATTTAATGACGGTTAAAAGAGTAATACAAGTCTCAGCCCTCCAGCCACATAGTCCCACCACTTTTTTGGTTTGGTTTTTTTTTTTTTGAGTAATTGGTGGTAGAAAGCATCCTAGAAACCTTTTAAATCATGCCGTTAAAAACATAAAAACATTATTTCAGAGTCTAATGAACACATCTCCTTTGCTTTCATTCATTCACCTATCCGTTATGCCACCCACCTTCCTACAAAGTCTGGGCTAGCTACCACAAAAGTGGAAAACAAGAAGGGGACAAACTTGGTTTGACTTTCAGAAATCTCAGAGCCATCCAACAGACCAGTTCTCAAAGATTTCCTTGCACGAACAGTCCACTGAGAAACTCATTCTTTGCCTTTCCCATTGCACTTTCCCAGCCCTGTACACCTGTTCCCTGTCACATTCATTCTCCATCATCACCTGCCACGTGAAAGGAATACTATACAGTGCACTACCTGAAATCAGAGGGGAGTTTTCAACATGCAGCCATCCAGCTTTTTGTGGGTCACCAGTTAATGTGCTACAGACCCTGCACCAGGATTTCACAGCCCACAGGGTGCAAAGACCTGACAGAAACAAAGTTTTTGCACATCTCCTTCTGTAAGGAAATGCACTCATCTCAATACTGATTTAAGAGGCAGCAGTACCTAACTCCTAAGTACCACTGAGCTTCCTACTCAGCAGGAGCCAGCTTTTCTCTCTCATTGACTGAAGACTTTGAAAGAGCCAGCCTCTCCCCCAGACCTTGGATCCTGCTGAACTCAGAAGCGTAACATCGCTTCACCTTTCTCCCAGTTAGTGTAGCCTGTACCAGCAAAAACAGAGCCAGCAGGTATTAGCCTGCTGACAATAATAAAGGGCATGTTACAGGGATGGAGAAAAGCTATTATAAAAAAACACCTAAAATGGATGTTCTAGACAGGTGGTCAGTGTTTCTGCACAGAATACTTTCCTACACATTTCTGAGATGAAAAACTCCCTGCTTCAGTTAAAAGTGCAGATTCTGTTTTCTAAGACATTGACAATTTTGATAGAGCCCAACTATTTCACAGTCTCTGTAGAAGTCTGTCAGTTTTATAGCACCTTTCCATCTTTTGAAGCTTACAGTATCATCACATTGTTTTGAAAATGTTAAATATTCATCAATAAACATATACATGCATTCTCTTGCTCAGAGACAAGTTTTGTTCCAATAGAAATCAGGTTTTCTATCTTCAGATTGTAAGTGGCAGCCAGGACTGACTGACCCAAATTTCCAAATACATAACAATAAACTAAAAGAAATACAATAATGATTTTAAAACAGTAACTACAAGGGAGGTATTACATGCAATGAAAGGCAAGGTATGGGTCCCACTAACTCTATTTACTATTGGCTTCAATAGATAAAGGATTTTATTCGCCTTTCTAGCATCTGATGCAGGGCAGTATCAAGAAAGACATAATAAACCATACAGATTGGAAAAGGCTTAAAGAAATGGAAAACCCAGAAATGCAAAGAAGACATGTTCTTTATTCAATCTGTCAACTTAGCCCTGTTCATTGAAGTATATACGGACTCTTCACATTTATTCTATGTTAATTCCCTTTACACTCTGTAGGGAGAGTTCCTTTACTAGGTATAATGTAGTAAAATCCATGAAATTCTGTACTGAGACCTGGTACATGTGAAAATCCCTGTGACTCTGCTGCCTTAATGCATCATCCCTCAAGAATATGGATAGAGAAAGTTTTATTGGTTAATCTTTGCCAAACTTAGCTAGGCTATCCCAAAACAAAGGACTAGGAGCTCAGATTTTCAGAAAAGTCTGATGCCCAAAAAGCCATCAGAACATCATCAACTGGAAATTTGAAAACTGCCATGGGAAGGCAAGACAGATGAGAACCAAAGTAGCATTTCTAAGATCTTTTTGAAATGTTTCTACTGAAGAACATTATAAATATTTTATTGGAAGAACAGATAGAAATTTCAGTTGTCCCTTGAAAAGATATTGTGCCAAATTTAGAGATTAAATTCAACCATTACAGTATCAAATGGAGAGATTTTAGTCCTGCTTTTATTGGAAATCAAAATGTAATTTTAAACTGTAGAGCCCCTACAGAGGCCTCTATAATAGAAGCATTTTGGAGCTGGACTCAAATGGTTTATTCCACTCATCAAACTGTCACTGAAAAGAAGAGATTTAGTCTTGGAATAAAATAGTAATTTTTCCAGACAAAAAGATTGCTGGGAAGATTCATTTGTATTAAAGATACAGAAGAGGGCAGCTGTTGTCTTTGATTATATTTACAAAGTATGAATCAGTCTTAACATACAAAGATAGAAAACCGGAATGAATTAATGCTCACCATGTGGGGACATATGCAGATGATAAGGATGATCACAGCTCCTCATTTCAATTATTATTTCAGCATGTTGCTGCTACAGATGTCTGCCAGGCTTAAGGAAACAGTTTCAGACTATCATTAAAAACTTTATTTAGGAAGGGCAAAAAGAATCCAAGATGGAAATAAGAGGTTTTGTACACAAATAAATTGAAAGAGGAATCAAGTGTTCCATATCTGAATTCACACTAATTGCCAAATGACACTTGGGCTTTCTCCTGACAGTGTAGTTGAATTTTGAATATGTGCAACACAAGGAAACATTTTGTCCCTTATGGTGACAAATAGCTATAGCACCTCTTGGGTCACAGCACCCAGACAGAACATCCCAAGACAACCGACACTGTGTATTAGTCAAGTGACCACTTTTGCAGATGTAGAAAGGAGGACATTAGACTGAACTATACATTTGGTTTAAAGCCATAGAGAATAAATATCTTTTAAAGTTCCTGCAAACAGGGAAAAAAACTACTTCCCTCCAGCATTAAGAGATGCATGCAGGTTGTTACAATGCTCTGAAGATTACTTTTTAGATCGTGTTTATCCAGTTATTTCAAAGGGTACAGTAATTTTTAACCTCTGCTGTCGTGTGACAAAAAGTATAAATAACAAACCAATGTTATTTACAAATTTATCTCTGATTTTTGATTAAGGATTTATATAATAGAAGAGGAAATTAGTGTGTTATGCTGCATAGAAAGTGAGCAGTTCAAATTTGCACAAATAAGAAAAGACAGACGTAAACACAGAATAAGTCTTTGACTTTCTGAACACATTCTGCAGGGTATGGACTTACATAATAGGAGAAATTTATATCTGCCTACTTTTCCTTTCACTGTCTAGTTGAATATTGATACTCTAGAGACCATCACAAGAAACTCTACATAAGTCTATGAATTTCATTACAAATTTGCAATACTGTGGTGAAGCCAAATACTGTGAAGGAGAGAGCAGTGATCTCTGAACAGAACTATTAGATGCTACATAAAAAATAATTTATCTGTGAATTGGTAAATTGATCCGTCTGGTTGCAAACTGATTTGCAAGAAATGTAAGTATCTAGTCCTGTCCGTCCGTGAGAAGAGACAAGGTTTTTTGAGAAAATATCTGAAATGGAAAGACTGACTGTGCGAGTGTCTGAATAACTCTATTCCCCTTTGTAGTAAATGTATAACAATAACGTATATACATACACACATACATTTAGCACTTTTTTTCACTTTAAGTGTAATGCTTTCATCATATAATCATTTACCATTAAATATGAGATTAAGACTGGTGTACTGAAATCACACTCAGGATTACTTTTACAGTAATAAAATTACATTATATACCATACAGATCTATATTATTATTACAGATCTAGATATCATACAGTCTAGATTATTACTGACCAAATAAAAAAACGCATATCTGGCAGTATCAGTACCTTGCTTGCTCTCTCTGGTCTCCAACCCAATCCAAAGAACCCAGCATTATGTCAAAGTAATTAGCTATTTCTTTCCACCTCTAAAACTGCCATACCCCAAATTATTTGACTGTTGCCATGTCTAGTATTTATAAATACGTAATATAACTTTTGCTTATTCTCATTTTATAGAAAACCACAATATAGGTACTGAAAAAACAATTATTAAGACTAGTGACTGCGGAAAGGTTACCGGTGACCTTCACTAAAGGTGAATTCATAACCATAAGAGTCAATACTTGAGAAAACAACCAAAGAAAAATTCACCTGGAGTTTTCTGTTTTGGGGAAAATTAAAGGTAACACACTGTGTTAAAAGAACAGATCTCAAAACCATGCAGCAGAATAATCTTTACTGTGTTGGCAAGCGTCTATCAGAATGTCTTGGGGATGCAACAGCAGAATGGAGAGGGGAAAGAGTGAGGTGTCAGATCCAAGCCTTCCCTCAGATTGTCCCAGATGAGTATGTCAGTAATTCATTCAATAAGTCACATATGCATTGCATATTTGAAGAGATACACTAATGCACTCTCCTCTCCTCCTTTGGATGACTAAGTCAAACCTTGTGTTGTTATATGGAGGTTACCTCCTCTCCATTGTGCCTTATTTATATTGCGCTCTTCTCCACACCCTCAGCATTTTGTCTTCCTCTGCCCAGTGTGTCGTTATAAGTATATGGTCATCCTCTTCTCCCTCCTTAGCCTCCTGTTTCACCTTATTCTGTCTGTAAAAGACCTCTTTCCTTCTCAGTCCCCAAGTCCCCCAGCAGCAGCATGGGTAGCAGTAGGGTAAGCAGAACACAGCCCCAGCTGCACTGTAACCCTCAACAGTCAGGTTAAGCCAGCCAGCCAGTCCTTTGTCTCCCTCTCTGGCTGCAAGAGGTATACTCAGAAATCCTGTCACACACATTGTGCACAACACTCAAGGGTTCACCAGGTTTGTTATTTTAGATCAATTTATTATCCTTGTCAGACCCTGAAACTCATCATCACTGGTCCTGAAGGCTTCTCTGGGGAGCTTGGCCAGAGGCTGTCATTCAGAGAGCAGCAATTTCCCCCTTCCTCTCCATGTGGGTTTATTTTGGCAGCTATCTTTAAGCTCTACATACTGAAGAGCATAACCTGATCATTTCAGAGGAAGATTTCATTCTATTGATGACTTCCGTTTCAATCTACCAAGGTGTCATTTTTATACACAGTTTCTGTGCAGAGTATACCAATATTTCAAGTTTAGATTTCTGCTGCAGTCCCTTTCCTGGGGAAAACATGAGATGATAAAAGGTGCTCCTACCAATATTGTACTAAGATTATGCAAACATAACTTTATTGTTTTTAAGGCAGCTAATTTTTCTTTGCTATAGTGTAGGTTAATTAAGGAGAGACAGTCTCATAGCAAAAAAAACCCTTTATCATAAATTTATATTAGCGCTGAGTCTATATGGCTTTCACGTGTGGTTAAAATCAGACTAATTAACAATAACAATACTCCATGTTAGCTCATTAACTAGAAGTAAATGTAAGCTCAGTATCACCATTAAGTGCCACAGGTCAGCTAAAGTAATATTCATGTGAAAAGTCATGAACATCAAGGGATGCAGCTCAAGCACTGTTGATGGCAAGAACGAAGCTTGGAGCATCTGGTTCTGTGTCACTACTCTGGAGCAGCAAGATTTGTCAAACGTTGTTGAGCATAAAGTTGTTCATAGGCCAATTAAACCACAGCCCTCAGGGACAAGTATGAGATAGCAGTGAAAAAAAATTTTTTTTTTTAATGTACTCCTTGTTATGAGAAGAACTATGACATAGCACTGTATGTAGACTGAACATTTATACCAGCATAACAAAAAGCCAGGTAAACCAATTAAGAGCTTACAAAATAAGGGAGCATCAAACCACATCAGCTTTCTGCTCTCCATCTTCAGGATACTATCTAAGAAAATCTTCACTTCAAACATTTGAATAGTCTTTTTTAAGTACGGATGGCTTATATATTTAATCTTAGGTTTATATTTAAATGTCTTGCTGAAGTAAGGTATTTTGTACCCTATGTTGACAGATTGTTTAAGAATTATTTAGGTACATGGTTCAAAGCACTCATTCTATGAGTAATCAAAATGTACCCATTTGTATTTGGTCACTTCCACTCTCTCTCTTCTACATTTTATATTACTGTATTCACTATTAATAACCATAATTTATCTTCTGATACACCAAGCCATTAGGAAATATATCTATAGATTTATTCTTTAAATAAAATTAGAACATTACTCTTATCCATTTGAGTTAATCAAAAAGATGATTTTAGTCTCTCTGTTTAATGAAGAAACGTATATTGCAGAACGTGACCACTGGTGCGAAGCCAGGGAAAACACAGACAAATGATAGTAGCTTTTAGACACATTACATGAATTTCATTCCAGCAACACCACAGCCTAAGAATTTGGAAAGAAATATCCATTGAATTCAGAATATTTTTTACAAGACTACGCAATCACAACAATTGCCAAAATGGAACGGACTTAAAAGTTCAACTCTTGTAAAGTAAAAGTTTGTCATAGACTTCTAAAATTTATTCAGGAAAGAGTTGTAATCAATATTTTAAATGTTCTAATTTATATAACGTACTAACTTATTATGTATAATATTTCACACATAGCAAAGAACATGTGAAACAACATAACACAGCAAACAACATAGTTTCAGATAGTTATGTGGCAATCAAATCATATATTGGCTATATGTTTGGATTATCCTCTCCTAAAGATGTCCTGACTACCTCACACAATTCAGCATGGCTAAGCTGGCCAAAGCAATTTCATGGGACATTCTTCCTATGTAGGGATTTTAAACCAAAAAAACCCACAAAACAAAAAAAACCCCACCCCCACACACTCAAAAAACAAAACAAAACCAAAATCAAAACCACAAAACCCCAAAACAACAAGAAAAAAACCAAACCAAAAAACCCATTCAAACCCCTCACCCCACCCACCCCCCACTGAAAACCAACACCTTTTAATTTGGTGTTATTCCCTAGAAAGCCATAGCACAAGTGGTTCAATTCTCCTCCTACTAAACGTTCAATAAATTCCATGGAAACTAGGACAAATGCAGAACGATGAGAAAGAAACCCATTTCAACATATCCCACAGTGGTTAAACTACTCTCCTGGCTCATAAGAAACTTATTCCTTTAAACTGGGAAAAAGACAAATGCATTGTTGCCAGCATAAAAGGATGGTACAAAGTAGAATAATTTTTATTTGGAATGGAATCTAAATTTCCATATTAATCTCACTCAAAATTTTGTTCTGCTTCTTTGTGGGGTTCATTTTAATTTATATATTTTCAGTAAGTATGCAGGGTTTCCATAACAAAATATCTCTCTCCCAGTCAAGATTAATCTTTACTCAGCTTTGAAACTGGTATCTCTTTAGTCAAAACAAAATGTTTCAACAAGAACTACAAACTTTTGTCATCCAGAAAAAACATCTAGATTTCACTAACTTGACAGTGATTAGGCACGACAATAGTTGGATTCCTGCGACTCTTAAAAACTACCAGGATCAGTAAACAGGAAGGATCTTTTTAAATCTACACATTAACTTAGCAGAGGGGAAAGGTGCAGGAATTCAAGAACAATAAACTTGAAACATAATAACTGATAAGATCCAAAGGAAAATGAAATGTATCCTAGACATTATACCCACATACATCATCTTTCCCCCTCACAACACTGAAGATCACGGACATTACAGTTCTTCACACTACATGAAATGAAAGCTACTCTTGCATATTGTCATTTGTAATGCTCTCAGAGCATCACAAAATTTCTAACACTGTCTTCCATGTTCTCCGGTATGGAAATGTCTAGAAAATTGTGCTTTTGAACATGTGTCTTAGTATGGTTACCTCCCTGTACAATCATTGTATATTTAACATCACTGCAGTGTCCTTGGCTTTCACTCTAGATATATTTCTTAGCACTGATTTTTATCCCAACTGAGAAGTCTAAGAAATAAGGTACTCCCGAGCCTGTGACGAAGGGTATCTAAATGTGATTCTGTGTTCTTCTCTGTTAGTCGTAATTTGAAACGGCATCTCCCTTTTGTTCCTTCAGAGCAAACCTTCACTCTTGGACTAGTCTTAGCTTGGTCCCTCTCCAATGCATAAATACAGCAGCTTTTCCACCTACCCTAACACATTTAAACTGAACATAATCAGTACTTTAAGTAACAGAGAATATCTACTCAAGAATCCAATAGCAACCATACATTTAACAGCAAAACCGACAAAGCTTTTAGGGGGTTTCCTCATCTTTTTTCTGTATTCTTTGTGCTATTATCCACTATTTCATTCTTCTTCATTTTACTGGCAATTATCACATAGAATTATAATAGTTTAGACCTGAGAGAGGTTGATTTTCACATAATTCTGGAAAATATTAATAATATAAGATGTTTTTGTGCTATTTGATTGGGAGGGTAAGGGAAAACTTCAAAGAGCTCAAACTCCCCTAGGGTTTACATACTTTAAAATAACAGTATCTCTGTATTGCCAAGGGTGTGGGGGGGGGAAACAACAGACCTTCAAATTAATATTACATTGGCAGCAGGTTTTTACAGACTACTTTCAGGGCTGAGTGCTGACTCCCTGGCTTAATGAACAGTTTGATTTAAAGCTTAAAATTATTAAGTGTTCTACCAGAGTAATAAATAATGCAGTTTATAATATTCCTATCGAGCGTATAAAACTGCATTTGTCTTCCATTAACAACACACTTTTTAAGTAGCCTGACCTCTTCAGATATATAAGAACATGCAATTAGTGCAATTTGTCACAGGTCCTTTACATTTTAATAAGATGTAATTAATTGTCTGTTTAGTCTAATTAACTTTGAAACCCTGACAGTTCTTGCTCTCTGGTATAAAGCACAGCTCCTTATTTGAATTGCTAATATTGGACAGAGTGCCTCCATACAACAATAAATTTAAATATGTGTACCTTTGCAGACTAAGAGACACTGGGCTAACCTACCAATATTTGCATTAACTTTTCCAAAGCCTCTTTTATCAATCTGTGCCAATATATAGGAGTCAATAATATGTGGGAAGCCGATGTGTCTGTGAAACAGCTCGAGCTATCATATAGTACTGTCAGAATCCCGTTAATGATCCCACAATTGAATAATTCTGATTATTTCAGTCATACTACACATGCATGTTTCATAGATGATTTAACAAATGAATTACAGACTCCAGCCAGAGATGTAAATCCTTCACATTCTTTGAAGTTAACCTGCAGCTCATGAAGAAATGTAGTGAGGTATTAAACACATGACCCTGAAAAGCTGACATGTTACTGATCAGAGAAAGGTATCAGCTGCATAGAAGTAACACTGAACAGAGTTAACTGTTAAAAGATCTGGAACTCCTATTTTGGGATTTTTTTTCAGCTGTGTGATATTATGACAATATATCTTGATTTTAATGCAAATTATTACTGTAAAATACGACAGATTTATTTGGTATTCTCTCCATGATGATTTTAAGTACTTAGAGGACTGAATTTGCAGATGATAAATGACTCTTAATTCAACTGAATAACAAATAAAGGGCAGATTCTGACATCCTGTCCTCTCCTGAATAAAATCATTCTCTGTAAAAGATACTGCAAAAGTTAATGATCTTCAGAACTGTAAAAACAGGAGAGCGTGAGAATCTGTACAGAAAAGAGCATGCAAAGAATAGAAACCATCTGATGAAGTGCTGATTTATGTTCAAAAAGTGCATATATAATACATTCAATGGAAGCTTTTGCAAGTTGAAATAATATTTTATTTTTTATCCTGAAAACAGGAATAATTTCACAGTCTGGGGTTCTGTGCCTGGCCCTCACAGAATGGCAAGTAAGGGGATGTATAAATCTCACCTGCTATAACATATAGACACTGACAGGGACAGAATGAGCACCAAAGCAAATATGAGGTAGAGATTATTTTTTATTACTTTACGTATTTCTAGATGTCAGATAAAAATGAGAGCATTGCTAAAAATTTTACAGAATGACAGCTGTGCCTTATGGATAACATTCTATAGTTTGATGTATGAGGCAGAAAATGTGAAAAATATTGTGAAGTACCACCTTGACATGATGATGGAATACCACAGGAAGCATGTGAACTCCAGAGGAATGTAATAGACCACTGTTAAATACAAGGAGGAGGCCTCAGGTCCAGCCAAAAAAAAAGAAACATCAAACACTGTCTTCAGAAGAACAAAAGTTGCAAAACTTTGTTCCTTTTTTTACGCAACTGCCCAAGTTTGTTTGAACAGGATAAACCCTCAGAGTTCCAACAGGTACAGAGGATTTTGCAAAGATTCCTACTTCACCTTTTACAAAACACCAGAGGATGCAGCCTCTCCAGCATTTCAGAATTTATAGTACAGACTATTACAACAGACTATGTATTTTTTAAAAGCATTCAAATATAGCACATGAAGGCTCAATATGGAGTAGCTATGCGGCTAAAGCAATTTAAAATAACTGTTACAGTTTAATTTATCAAAGTCTGCTCCAAGCCTGACTATAAACAGTGAAAAGTCAAAACTGAATAAGCACCAAAGCCACTTAACATCCAGTTAAATGTCCACTTAATATCACAGATACATACCATAAAACACATACATGTGTACATTTCATACTTTAATATTAAGTATTATCCTTGGAGCAATGGCTGCATGTTGAACCCTGGTCTGTGCACCAACCAGCAGAACAAGAATGGCTGGGTCTGCCCTGCAAGGCAAGGCCTCCTGCAAACCCCATTCCCAGTTTAACACCAGGCTTGGATGAGACCTGTATCAGCAGCATTCCCTCACGTACCTAGCCTGGTGTGGCCAGGGCTAGAGAGCCCTCCTACCCCATGCTCTGCCCTCACCCTGCCACCATCCTATTGACAGAACCCCATCTTCACCATGCAGGGGCAGGCGAGATACATGTAGTGATGATTATAGAATCGTTTTGGATGGAAGAAACCTTTAAAACCATCAAGTCCAACGTTAACCTAGTACTACCAAGTTACCACTAAGTCATGTACCCTCAGAACTACATCTACACATTTTTTAAATACCTCCAGGAATGAATTAATAACAGTATTAGCAGTTAATAGTATTAGCAGGCATTGTACATAAAGAAATCTTCAATATTTTCATATATTTAATATGTCAACATACTATGACGCACAAGACTCCCCCTTAGTGGAATCCACTCAACACTTAGACCCGATAAACCCCGTCCAAAATGTTGTGTCTGGCATTGGACACCCCAATTTAATGAATAAAGACTAATTAAAAGTAGCTTAGATACTATCAATAGGAATAAGGTCTACAAAACTTGACCCAAGATGAAAGGCTGAAGGAATCAGTTTACTAACTTCAGAAAAAAAATGTAAGGCCAAGTCATACGACAACAGATTACCAAATACGTAAAATTTGTTCTAAACTGATAGAAAGCTATAGATCTCTAGTGGGGAAGAAAGGAATTAATCTTTGCATATTTGGGAGGTAACCCTTAGTTTAGACATTAGGAAAACTGATTTTTCACCATAGCATTGTAAATGCATCTGTCAGGGATGCTTTCAGCATATTTGTTTCAGAGCACACAAGCAGATAAGTTCATCTTTCAAAGTCCCTTCTAGCTCAACCTTTCAAAGAGTTCTAATAATAGAAAGAAAAAGTCATTCCTAATACGCAGCAACATTTGAATGGAAACAAACTTCTATCAATAGTGACTTATAGATATTCTTTAGTTTCATAACATATATTTGAGGTGAAGTAATTTTTGTCTGCCTATAAAAAAAAAAATACAGACAGCAAGAGTTTTTACATTAATATATTCTAAATTAATGTGTGCCAGAGGAGAAAATCCACTGAAGAAGTTTAGCATTGTTGACAGTATTTGACATGCAGGTATGACTGATGTCTGCCTTCCCTCCAAGGTTGAATGGAAAGCTGGCAAATGCCACATATACATAATGTGTTGAATTTTAAGCCAAATTGGTTTTCAGACATCGTACTTGACATTTCCCCCTCATACTTCAAATTATTCCTGGGTACAAATTGCATGTTTATATAATGTGTTTTGCTGTACAGTCTGGTTTGATCACATCTCCTTTAGGCTTTCTCCAGGCAGCTGTAGTTATAAATAGGCCAAAAGCACTGCTTGTAGTAGAGATGAAATAGAGATTACCCTGTCACAAAAAAAAAGCCAAGGAAAAGCTGAGGCCTTTGTATTGAGCCATTAGCTATACACTGAATTTTTATTCCACTTACTCTAAACTGCCACCCAAGCTACTACTGCTTGCTTCTATTAAGATGTGGTAAAATAATAAAGGAGAACTTTGGCCTTTCTGATATGTGTTATGAAGTTAAAATAATAAAACCTCAGGGAGGCATTTCAAAGGGCTCCTTGGCATATGGATGGTCCTACTGTAGCAGTTTAATAAGGTTGAAGGAAGATACAGCCTATGTCATCTCAGGAACATGGATCCAATCTCTGGATGTGAGAGATGCCAGTGGAGGTTTTACCCAGTATCTCTGGTGACACCACCACACTGCTACCTCTGGTTTGTCATTCTCCATGCCCGTTACTGAGTAAGATAACCAGATCTATGCTTGAGGGCTTCCTTCTATTCCCATTTCTGTTTTATAAAACAGAAGAGAAAAAAAAAAAAGGAAAAAAAAATATCAGGGTTTATAAGCTTATGGGTTATATATTTATCCCTGGGAGACATACACAAAACCTAAGGCAACAAATGTGTGAGTGATATTTCATGTTACTCTTGTTACTGTTCAGGTCTCCCAACCGCAACTCCTAAGAATCTGTGTTACAAGAACTTGATGAGCTCAGGTCTAGCCACGGAATGGAAAATTAGTAACTGCAGCACTATCTGGCGATCGGCAAACAGACAGTTGTTTGCTTAAACGCTTTTAAGCACAGCACATTGATTTGCACTCGACCATATTCACGTGTAACTAAAATAGATAAAATCCTGAGTAAAGAAGGTGGAACTCCAGATATTGATCCCCACACTCACATTGACAAGTGCAAGTTCAAATGTAAATATAAACAGCCTGAGTTTCACCTCAAGTTAAACCCCCAGGCATGCTGAGAAAATTTGAACTGTGAAGATTTGCCTACAGGCAAAAGAGTTTGCTGAAACCGTAGCACTCCAGTTAGAGATAAGGATGTCTGAATATCTGTAAAACACTCAGTTTAACAGGCCTTGGCTCCCTCTTTCTCTTCTCCACCAAAACCAAACCAACAACACCCCCACCCTGCAAAAAAAGCAACCAACC
>KZ506462.1:128927-143281 GCA_002844005.1 Limosa lapponica baueri
TTTTTTTTTGTCACACAAAGTATTTTTTTTAGTCTTTCCTCATCCAAAGGAGTCAAAGAAAACATTATGTGGTATATTCTTTTTTGATGCTTAGGTTGGCTTTTCTTTGGTCTTTTGAAAGTCAAATAAGGACTGTGTGCTGAAATAAAGCTCATGATCCAGCAAGTATGCTATGCGCAATATTTGAATGGAAAGGCAATTCTGGCACATCTCCACTGATTATCAAGTGGTTTTGTAGTAGATAACACTCTTTAAGTACTCCACATTTTATATAAAGATGAATCCAGAATTCACAAATAAGGTTTTTAGTTTGTTCTTGCAGTATAACCATTTCCTCAAGAATTCCCGTGGTCTTAGATCATAGACCTTCACCAGATTGCTAGCTATAAATCATTAAACAAGTAATACTCTTCTAAAACCCCATTTCTCTGAGGTACAAAATACAAAGTACCAAACTTTCCATTGCTAATCTAAGTTTGCATTGCTTAGCCAGAAACTGAGATTAACAAACACCATTTTTAGCAGAAAATTACTTTATTTCTAACCTATCAATATATAATAGATGATTAAGTTATCATAGCATGCTTTTCTCATAACCTAAAACAATCATTTGAGATGAAATGTGTAATAGAAGCCAGTTCACAGCCAGAAGTTCACATACTAGTTCATGTAAGGGTAGAAGGAAGATTTGCTAATTTGTCAGTAAAAATAATCCCAATGACTTCAGGGTAAAAAGCAAGCTACATACCAGAGGCAAAGACAAATGGCATTTCAAGTGCTTTTTTTTTTTTCCTAAGGAATGTGCTAGAAAATTTTTTAAAGTGGCAACACAGCATTGAATTCTGAAGGACTTTATCATTATGAATAAGCGTGGTTTGTATTCAATGTATTTTACTTATAATGGCTGATGAGTGTATTTCACGCTAAATGCACTGCGATCATTTATGTCAAGATAGTGAAGTCTTACAAGAAACTTCATTACAATACTTCTAATCAAATATTTGAGAAGACTCGGGTTGTCTTTCATGAGAATGACTCTTGCCATTCTCAAATATCAAAGAGTCTGGAGGAAGAAAGTCACCTTCCCAGACTTAAAGTATCAGATTAGACTTGCCTTTATGTACTTCACTGAGAAAAACAAACTATCTCTTTTCAGGTGTTCAGAGGAAATTCAGATATTGATCTCTTCTGTATGAACCTCGAAGACCTTCTACACTGAGCTTTTTCTGTTGACATATAGTAGGACAGATTTTTATTCTACATTTGTGGGTTCATTTAGAGAAGAGGTGAACTAGTCTTTAAAACATGCTTTGCTCTAAAAAGACAAGCTAGTGTTTTAGCACAGGCAATGAGAGTTTGTTCTATGCTCTGTTTGGGACACGTAGTGTCCCAACTTGTTTTATACAACATGGTCACATATTTTTAGCTGAGATGCTCTGGATCAACCATGAAAACCTCCAAACCACAGGTGTTCTCACAGATGTTATGCCCTGCTTCCAGTGGAAAACAGCAGCTTGGATTAAACAGAGACATGCAGGTCCTCATGTGTCTGCAGTGTCTCCAAGGAGTAGTACTCTGTATTGTCAGAGATACCACCTCGCTGGTGCATTTTCCCCAGCTACCTGCCTTCTGTACAGGAAGATTATATTACTTCTTCCTGACTAACCTGCACATAGGATGAAAGGAGTGTTTTAAAAAAATCCATGCTGTTTTGACCCTAGGGGAAGAGAAGACCTTTTCAACATAGGATTTTAGAAGACATTAAAGGGAGTGGGTAGCTTTCATTCCATTTTTCAAAATATCAATATTTTAGAAATTTTAGTTTTCTTGCAGCACAATAAAGAGAAGTTATGCCTTTTTAGCTTAGCTCTTTTGTAGTTGTAAAGTTGCACGCTGCCTATTTCTTGTTCTCTAAACATTTTTTCCTGTCTCCTTGAATTTACCCCTTCTTCCTTATCTGATTACAACTCATGCCAATAGTAGCAGAAAGCACATTGGGCCAGAAAGCTCATTGTGATACCAAGGAATTTAAGTTACAGATTTGGATACCTATAACCATGAAAAACTTGACACCAGAGCAGACTGACTGTGGTAGAAATAAATGTTGAACTTTGGACCCTTGGTGGTAAGAGAGCGTAGGGGACAGAAGGGACATGCTGAGAAATGTACAGATGGAAAGATGAGGGAGTGAACTATAACCCCTTCCTTTTTGTAGTAACTTTCTAGAAACCATTTTTACCCTTACAGCTAATTTAAGACCTTTTATGAGGAGGGAACCCAACAGTTTCCTTTTCAAGTTATCTGATTTCAGGGTTATTAAAAAAGGCTAAGTTGTGATGTATGAACTGCATGCTCTGCCCTTTTAGGGCTGTTCTAGATTTTAGTCCTGGCCTTAGTTGCCACAGCTATTCAGAAGCAGAGCCACTAAGTAGAGACCCCCACACAAAGTTTAAAAGTTGAAAGGTCAAGCTTATGGCCTCCTCTGTCATTCAGGTAGCAAGAGACCAGTTCACCTGCAGTTTTCCTGCTGGAGGTCCAAGCAAGAACAAGCAGACTTCTTCAGGCCCTGTGGCATGAAGCAGAGAAAGAGCGAAGCAGTGCACTGCAACCTTTTGATGCATCTGACATGTTTTCTAGGTCCTGGATGTTGACTTTGCTCCTGGATTCAGAAAGGAAGACTAGTAAAATGCCATAGCAGTTTTAATAGCGTTTCATAAGTAAAATGGAAAGGACTTGGGATTCTTCTGCAATTGTTTCCTTCTTGGTCTTGTGCATCCTCATAACATGTATCATGAAGACCATTCTTAATGCAAATTCTCAAAAGAAACAGTCTGATAGAATTTTGAAGGCTAACTCCCAAAAGACATAGGAAGAATACAGTAACAGTAGATGATTGCTGTATCCCTTACATTAAGCCGCTGCATTTGAAGTTGCCTGCAGTTTTGAGCACGTTCATGGATGGCATTCCAGACATAGGTTGCCATAGTAAAATTGATTATTTACTACTTTCCTACAAGGAAAGTTACAGAACGTGAAAGCATGGATACATAAATTGATGTTGGTAATATCACTTCCAAAGATTATGGCTTCCGGATGGACTGAAGATGGGACAGCATTTCATATAACACATTGGTAATCATTCATTAGTATTTATCACACTAATTCACACTTCAGGAGACCAGACAGAAGCAACATACAAGCCAACATGAATTCCTTCAATTCCTGCATACAATCAAGTCCTTATGAACAGAGAGGCAGTTCCAACAGTGCCTAGTAAATTCCTGGTACAAGAATTACAGATTTGAGAAAAAGCCAATGGCTTAAAGGCTGTTGCTATCCTTCTGCATGAGGAATGTTTATTATACTAAACATTGTTTAAATGTAGGGTTCAGTTTTAAACAGAAAGAAACTACTAGATATACACTGCTGACAGAATAACAGACTAATGCAAGTTATTTTTTCTAACTTCTTCAAGAGTTTGCCACTTTATTCAATGTAGAGAAAAAACTGAAAACACATAAATTTTCTAAGATACCCGCAGTTCACTTCAAAGTTTTTGGCAAATACCAGAAAGATAAAAACCATACTGTAGCAAGGACGTGATCTAAAATAGTATACTTTACACAGACTGGTGATAAAGACTGTGCAAATTTCATTGATGGTTCAGCCTATGGTATTTCACCTACCTGTCCAAATACATTGTGTTCATACTAACAAATGACTGCATGACCTCCAGCTAAGCCCAGGACATCAGAGTAATGAGCATGCAGAGAAAGGTTTTGCCTTAGTGAGTACAACGACAAGAATAAAAAACTATTGGCAACATGCTTAGGTAGTTAGAATCACCCGCCACATGCACAAGACCTCTTGCTTTTTGCTGTTCCTTAGGTACCGTGTCCTGCTGATTCCAGTGCTGCACGAAAAAAAAAGCGAGGCTCAGAGGGTCAGTTACACTAAAAGAATAAAATCAAGTTATAAAAATAAGTTACTATGTAACGTAACAGCCAATCTTATACACAAGTTTCGTGAGACCAGCTCAAGAAACACTCTAGAGCTAGAATGTATATGGAAAAATAGTAATGAGCCATGCTCTAGCTAGACAGATGTATACTTTTCCCTCTGTCTGGATTTTCCTGTTGTCAGTTTGATTAATGGAATGTCTTCACATTTATCTGCTTTTGGATATCTTAAATCTCAACAAGTCCATTTCATGTTCTTGCCACCTAAATTTCCAGTAGATTTCTTCTGGCATGTCAGAATGACATATAAGTTCCTGCAGCCAACCTTGTAAAGAGCTCATTATTGTTTCAGACTTGTGTACTCACCCTGGAGGTCCTCTGTACAAAGGCCTCCAGAGTTTTAGGTCATTTTAAAATCTATGTTGAGTAAAGGTGTCATTTCTCTACTAGAGAAAGCTTTGGAGCAGAGGTCAAAACCATGTTCTGAGTTTTATACTGTTTTATATCATCAGTCTACATACTAAGTAACAAGAGCAGAAATAACTGCAATAAACACTAAGTAACCCAATGCAGCGCACACTTGATCTATTTTATTTATTTATATGGTCGACTGCTCTATGTTGGAGTGCCATAAAGTTATTTATGAGAGAGTTTTATTATTTCTCTTCCAAAAGTTTCAAGCCCTCACTGGCAGCACAGCAACATTATCAGTACACATTTTTAATTCTCTTGTAAAATATTGCTGGTTTGAAGCTAGCACACTGTAATTGCTTTCAATGTCTAAAGAAATAATTTTGAAAAAAGCACAACTGAAATCCTTTATCCTGATTCCAAATAAACTAATTCTGGCCCTCACTATGGATTTTTATCTGCAACAGTGAACCCAACCAGGCTCCAGTGTAGCTGTACCAGTAATGGCGCTTTATTGTACTCGTCATTGTTTTCACATTGAATAAGAGAATTTCTTAGTGAGAAATGAGATCACAGTTTGATCAACCACATGGGAGAGATCATATTCTGCCTCTGCTCCACTCTGTGCAGTCATTCTTTAATATATCTTTAATTGTCCCCTTTTCCCTTCACCTCTAACAGTCCCTTCCAATGGACTTTAAGTCTAATTTTGGTATTGAGCCACAACTCTCTACTGGAGAGCTATTTGGTGTATTGCCCTGGGGTGGCTTAGAGGAAACTGTACTCATGGAGGCACAAATGACTCATCACACTCTGGGGAATGCAGGCATGGAATTTACTTGGAAATTTTGCCTTTCTAGCGAAAAGGAACACACATCTCAGATACCTCTGCTGCTCCTACATATGAAAAAATAAAGTAGAATAAAAACTTGCGGCACTGACCTATAAATTTGGGAGCAGGAAGAAGGGGGTATCTGGGTTCTTTAAGTGTTATGGCCATGACAGTCTAAATAGAGCCTGCTAAGGACAAAAGGAATTTAATCATGTAGATCTTTCGGGTAATCAGATCAAGAGAGAAGCCCAGGATAGTTACCAACAAAGTTGATATGAACTGCAAACAAGACATTTTATAAGTTAAAGCTACCTTAATGAGTTGCATGGTCAGCTCCATATATGTTTCTAGAAATTACTACTGCATTTAAATCTCATCTATTGCCTAAGATCCATGTAATACAATTTAAGATACTTATCAATCACACAATAACTAATGACATTAATATACAAGTGTAGACATCAACTTCCTATTTGTAGCCAAACATATAAATGCATGTATATAAAAAAAAAAAAGAAAGTATTTCTCATTCTCCACCCCATCTCAGAAGAATCTGCTTTGTAAGCCATACCTACCAGCCAGATACCAGAGATATTTGTGAGAATTCTCCTTTCCTCTAGAGCAAGGGAAGTCTCTTCCCTCCATTTAAGTGAGGACCATCTACTGGACTGTTTCCCTGGAAAGCATGATTTTATGGTACAAATCTGAACTTTCATACATAGGGAAAGGTTCAAATCACATCCTTTCCCCTACATGATTTTCTGAACTGGCTTATGATCACTTGACTAGTGCCTTTCAGCCCATGCAATTATAATTTCTGATAAAATGTTAAGGAGCTCAGAGCATGCTTCTATGTCAGTACATGAATAGCTTCTATTTACCAAATGCTTTAGTTCATTTTACCTCCTGAATATGTGTGCTTTAACACACTTAACTAATTGTTTATTTTAAGATTATTTTTTTTTAAGATAATTTTTTCTACCTTTCATTGGTACAAACAAGCAGTTAGAAGTCTAATGATAATGATGCCGTTTGCTAGTCAACTCTTCCTTTTTTTTTTTCTAAGCAGTAGAACGTAACATAGCCTTTAAATTAAAATAAGAAGGGAAAAAGCAGATAACTAAGAAATTTAGATCGGAAACATGAAAGATAGAAACAAAAAGTCAAATACCATCCAGTTGCAGATATTAACCTATATCAAATCTGAAACTGCCTCTTAAAATTCCATTCAGGTTGAAATCACAGTTGGATGTTGGATGCCCTAGTTTTTGTTCATTGATCAGTATTAACTTTGATCTTTCATTGGTGTAAATAAATCCTTAGGTATCAGTTTACCATTTTACAGTATTAACTCATGAACACTACTTACAAGATTAAAGGACAAATACCCAAACTCAATTCAAATCTTCAATCTAAATTTGATGTAATACGGCTGCACAAATTTATTCCTCAAACTCTCCAGAAAATGAAAAATGGTATTTTTATAGAAGTTCAACACTGAGATGAAAAAAAAAACCTTGCCATGATGGAGAAGGAAGATATTTAATAGCCTTCATTCTGAAAAGTGATTACCACAGTGACTTTTTTCTCATCTAGTTGACAGGACACAGAACACTTAAACGAGAACATCTGCAGCATTCTTTCAATACTCTGGGGAAAGCATGAAAAGCAATATGTTAGGCTAAGAGTACAAGCAACGGGGATTCTTTCTTTGCAACTCAGTCAAAAGATGTTGCATGTAGGCATCTTTAATTTTTAAAAATGAATTTATTTATAATTGTTAAAGAAACCAGCTGTTGCTACTGTATCTCTGCTTCAAAATCCTCAGAGTTTAGCAGTTGGAAGCTGACATACTTATTCCATTAATTTAGATGTCTGTGAGCATTTCCCATAGAATAATTATGCTGCATAATGCATGACTGTTCATTCTCTGGTAATGCCGGTTGAAAAAGGAACAAAAGGGGAGGGGAATGGGCAATGGTCTGGACTTAGTCTAAGACTGTCAGTGCTGCTCTCATAGGTCTTAAGTTAACATGGTGCTGCCTAGGTCTCTAAATGATCAATGTTCTTTTTTGGTTTATATTAACCACAGCATCCCTTCTTTTTTATAGTCTGGGTCCAATTACTTCCAAATTTGAGATCTGTCTTGAAAAAGGACACACAGCAAAACCAGTATCCAGACCATGAACCAGTCATCTGCATAACCGTTATTTACTTCCTCAGGGAATTCAGTTTCCCAAGTGAGAGTAAGTCCAGGAAACACAGCTTGCTAAATGCATTTGGTTTTGGTACTCTTAAAGCAGAAGAACTTTTTATTAGAAAACACTAAAAAAAACTACCTCCTGAATGCTAATCTTATCTCAGCCTTTTTCTTGTTGTCTCCCAGCTTTCCTTCTGGATCTGTTAAAGAAATGACTTCCCCAGGATATTGCAAGAACCTGGACAGTGGGAAACTCCAAAAGAGGTGGTCATTTACAGAAGCTACATTTTTCTCAGCTAAAACCAAGGACAAGAAACTTTCAAGTCCATGCCACCCCCCGACTCTGTTATGGCTATAAGCATTCAAGCAGAACTCATAGAAGGATGCTCTTCATCCCTCATCTATCAGAGTATCTTCTCTCAGTTGAGTCCAACACAGGTGCCAGGTACAGAAGGGCTCCCATTTCCATATAATGTGATACATAACATAATAAACAAATATGAAGACTTGTACGAGGAATGAGAATGCTCACTAAACTGCCTATTTATGATAGCAAGCTGTGTTCATCTACTTTCCTGTATTGAAATATCATCTAGAAGTTCCTTGTCCTTGCTGTCTTACCATCCCCATGTATATCTACACTGAAAGGTTTAATAGAAGACACTTAAGATACCTGAGTTGGTATAGACTGTGTTTCTACTTGACCTTGCTATGAATAATATAAGATCTCTTGGCAGACATTATCCAGTAGGAAATATCCTCGGCCTTTTGGGCCATATGAGGTGCAGAAAACCGAAGATTTAGGCCTTGGCAGGTCAGCCTGTTCAAAGAGGGTCACAATGCCATGGGAACCCATTAAAGCATCCAAGTACTAGTGTTAACTTGCAGAATGAATCACAAACAGAACACAGAAATGCTGCACTCTGATTCCTAGTGTGGATAGTTTCCCACCTCTCAGCCTTGCTGCTCTCAAAACCAGTCCAATATTAGGGTGTGATTAAATGATGCCTCATATCTGTGAGCAACAGCCCATCTAAAAAAAGCTTCAGTGTACCAACTACAGGATTTCTTTTGTTTCAATCCAGCGTTCTATGTGCTTTACCCTGACTGACCCAAGAAATCAGGTAGTGTCAGCAGACATCATAAGGCCCCACATCAACACTAGCATTCCCCACAGCTCTCGCAGAGATGCGACAGCAGTAGGAGCATCAAACTCTCATCTGTTTGTAGTCATCTCCCAGGTGTTGTCAGTTCAAGAGGAACCTCTTCTTGCCATGGACTTTATGTATATGACCAAGGTGAGAAGTAAATTAACTGAAGAAAGCTTTTATCAGAGTAAGTTTAGGGTAACTAAAGAAGTGAAACAGGGACACTACTAACAGGAGCACGGATTGAAAAAGGTATGAGTGAAAGATACAAGACAAAGGAATGAAAGATTAACCTGTACTATTTGAGAAGACAGTAAAATGGGTTAAAACCATCCTTCCTGCCACAGAACTGTATACTTTATATAGCAAAATCCATACCACTTTTCAAAAAACCTTTGCAAGCCACGTTATGAACTCAGAAACACATAACTTTGCATCCCATTCAGGTAGCTGCCACTTCTTGTTATCTTTAATCACAGCATAAGACCATAAGGAAAGAGTCAGTGGCACAGACTGTTTTGCCCCATGGATCAAATTTAGCCCAGCTGATATTAGCACTCTGATACATCCATTACCTTTAAAAGGATGTAGTCATAAGCTACAAATCTGACTACCACCAATAGCAGAAAACATAATCAATGAGAAAAAAACATGAAAAATTTGATAGACACTGTATAAATTGAGGTAAACACAGCCAGTGAGAGAAAGAGAAACTGAAGTTAAACGTCTAGTGAAAATGAATTAAAAAATAGCATTCTTGTGTAAAAACCCTAAAGCCTCCTCACAACATACACTTGAGAAGAAAAATCTGTACTGGCTCTTGTTTGTATGGAAGTTTGTTGTCTGTTTTATTTACACAGAAAAGGCAAGGAAATTCTGAAGAACGAGAGCCCTATCAGCTCTTAGTTTGCACTCTACAGTATTTCAAAGTACAATGTAATTGCTCCAGTGTGGTACTAGCTATCTATAGCTAGAGACCTAAAAGTCCTCTTCCCATTAAGACTTTCAACAATAAACTGCTTTCCTCTAATCAGTCTTCTTCTGAAGACAAATACGATTCTACCACTATATATCGTATTCAGCAACTATAATAAAGATTCCCCTTTTATGACAATAGTAACAACTATGAATTTTAGCACTACAGATAACCACTCTGCTCTTGATAATTAAACGTGAAAATGAACAGGCACAGCTATAAGAAACAGTCATGAACTGGGGGGACAGCAGGAATAAAATGACAACGTCGTATAAAAGGAAAATAGTGCTCAAGAATGAAATAAAACCACCTTACATCAAATATATGATGCAGTGGAGTTAATACAAAACATCTACGGTGGCAGTGTTAACCACGAACTAATCACGTGCTCATCACGTGCAAAAGGGAAGATCATTAAAGAGATAAATTACTACATGGGAGAACACAACACAAACAAAACCACAGGAGGGTCTACAAAGGAGAGAAATAAAGTGTATCATATATGAGAGTCTAGAGTATATTCAACAGAAATGGAAAATGTCTTCAAAAATAGTCTTAAAACACATCCCCATAGACAGAGGGTCTGCAGCTATACCATTTCATAAAGGGTAACCTGTTGTAAGAAAAAAATTAAAATATTTCCCATTATTTCAGTACTTCAGCATTTCTCATTAGCATTACCTACAGTGGGTTATATAGTATTGCTGATAATCTTCACAACTCTCATGTGGATCACAACACTTTTGATGATGTTCCTATTTTCCCTCTTTGCTTTGGCCACTTATTTTTCTTTGAAGATTTTTCCATTCATTGAGGAACCATAAAGGAAACTGTTCCTTAGGAATTATTCTCATTTTTGTGCTAATACAATTTTTTTTCTCTATGAAAGAAAGTCACATATGAGCAAAAGTGTTTAGTTTTGCATATTGATAGATCAAAATTGCTCTAATTATTGAATACTGAACTCTGTTTCCCTGAATGATATGAAAATAGAAAGGCAATTTTCATGTTTTATTCCACAGGATATTTAATAATGCTATCCCAGGCCTAGAATGCCCCAGGATAGGTTTTTAATTTTTTCTTTTTTAAAATCAACGCTGGAATTATTCTCAGAGTTTCTCTGTTAAAACTGATGCATAGTCTATCATGATGTTTACTACCAAATTGATTATATTTATTGATTAAATGCATTGGGTATTCTCCAGAGTGAATTTGTTTTCATTTAAAAGCGTTGGTACCCAGGATTAGAAACCTAGCATTTCCTCCTTTCCTTACTTGTCTTCATCACTATGAATCATGTATCATAAATTTATTGCAAATCTAGAGATGAGTGTCAGGAAAAAAGTGGATGTCAGTGACTTTGTTGTTGTTTTAAAGAGCACTATAAAGAAAAAAGAAGAGAGGTGCAAGTCTAATTTCAGGTCACATGTCAGCCTACCCACCTGACACAGTTACCTACTGGTTGATATAAGAGCCAAATATTTGATCTGTAAATTCTCCCCCAAAGGTTTATACACAAAGAAGCACTCAGATCTCCAGTAAGGGTGCAAAGGCAGCCTCCCTCAATGCACACCACCAGCATCAAGGTCAGAGAGACTCCAGTTTCAGGGATATTTCCTCTCTTCCCACACAACCAGAAAGAGTCCCTGAAAGTTAGATCATGAACTTCAGGCACCCCTTGAAGCAGATCGGGGCTCTGCCTTTAACTTCGGAGTCTGTGTCTCTCACAAGTTTGGTTGCCACTATTAGCCACAGATCTTTCAGCAGTTTCAATATCAATTTTGGTAAGGAAGCATGTTTGCCTCTCTCAAGATTCCTTTGTGCTGCAGGGGCTGAAAACTGGTGTAAGGCTAACATTCAGGTGACACTTGAAACATGAGCTTGCTTAACATGGCCCCTTAAAACATCAATAAATATATACATTTTAAATGCCATCAATTTCTCTATAACTGTCAACCCATTAGTGGCATATTCTGTGCTCTGAAACACAGTCTAAGATGGGTTACTCTTGAAGTAGGTGAATTAAATTAACCCTTGGTGAACGATTTCAGGGTGTAAGGACTAAAACACTTGGATAACTAACTACCATATTTTGGGCAACTAGACCGCAGCTGCACATGCAGCGTGAGCAGGACCTGAGACCTTGACCTGTCCATCAGCTGCTTCTGGCTTGGGCAACACAGGTTTCCTGCTTTTTAGCTCCTAGCCTCTGTCACATCAGGTAGGTCATCTGGACCTGTGCATTTACTGTTGCATACACCACTAAGACCAAGATCTGCCTCAGCCTGGTACGCGGCCTGTCCCTTGACCCTAGAGCTATAAAAGGTTTGGAAACCTTTGGCTAAGGATACCATAGGTCAAACTCAGGACGTGCTGCCAGATAAAACATAGGGCACAAGACCAAACTCAGACCCAAGCTAAGTGCTCGGTACAGCATCCCAGTAAAGCAAAGTTTCAACTACTGGTTGAAGCAGAGAATTGCAATTCTACCTTGAAGTAGAGATCAGTCTGTATTCCACCTTTACAAAAAACCCCCTGTACCGAGGGCAGACTATCTATGAAGTGATTCATCTATAGAAACAGGAAAGCGAACGAAGAAATAGGTCATTAGGAAAATAATAAAGAAATAAAGCTACTCCCCAGAAACATGTTGAATCAATGCCGTATGTGGATACAATACATTTAAAGACATCTCTCATATAGTTGCAAATCAAGTTTTCACTGTCAAACAGTGATATTCATTCTTCAGGACATTTTTTTAAGTAGCCAAGGTCAAATCTGGGCTGGAATACATACACAAGTGATAGGAACAGGCTTTAAAAGACTGCAGCCCATATGAGCAGAACTACAGCTAACTGACTGGCTAACTGACCTCTTTCACCACAGCAATTTTAGACCAACGGTCTCTGCAAGATAAAAAAAATAAAAAAATACATCTTCTCACAGAATGAGAAAGCGTGAAAGAGACACACTGCACAGTAAATTTTCTCACCAGCATCACAGAATTGTCCCCTTTCCACAGGCATTCACTCAGAGCATAAATACATGTAGATGATGGACATGACCTATGCAATTCTCTCAATTCTGGCTTTATCCTAGCAAAAAAGACAGGCATTGGTTCCCTTATGCAAGGCAGTTATAGGATAATTGGACTGTCCTTTAAAAATAAAGGATAAAGCTGCCTTTTTTTCCCCACTGGGGTGGAATAGGTGATTCTTTGACACAGGGCTTCAAAAGGCCTTTTTGACCACTGGGCCTATTTGAACCTGAATTTAAATGCTTTTTGAGGAAACAAAAGTGATTTTAGTAGACTTCTCACACTTCAGACTCTGCAGTCAAACCATGATAACCTTCAGAGGAATTCATTGAAAGATGTAGATACTGCAATGAGGGTGACAAAAACGAGTAGGAATATTTTTTCCATGGTGCTATTGTCTAATTTTCCAATCACTAGCCATGGCTATTAGCGTTTCCTATTTATACATTCTTCATTTCTAAATATTTCCTGTGAGCAAAATTTATCAGAAATCACGTTCCAGTTTTCATAGGACTGAACAAAGCATGCAAATTTCAAATGTTATGATTAAAGTACTGTGTTTGCAATATTAAAAAAACAGCATGAGTAATTAAGCTTCTGATTCTACTGTGTCATTATCAAATACAAACTCTGTGAATTCCTTACAATTTCCAAAGTGATGACTGTGGAACCTGAGCTGCTATTAATAAAGTTTCCCAATTGCCACATAGATCTAAGATACAAATGGCATTGGATGTAAAAATGGCATTGGATGTAAAAATCCATATATAGTGATAAAAAGCCACTGTTGCTGTACATTTCAGTTCTCTTGCTGATATTCAGAAAAGTGTCAAGTGTACCAAATTTAATTTCTGGCTCTTTGTATGCACAGTAGAGATTTAGATAACATATCTAGTTTAAATCAGCAATATATGGGCACTCATCTGCAGCCTCTCTATAAATCAAGCAATGAGATTCAGCCAGTTAGTGTTATAAATCTAAGACAGAAACTCCAAATAGCAGATCAGCAATTCACTGTTACACAGCACAAGTGGGAAGCATAAAAGATTTCTGTCTATGCAAACAGATTATTTTTTTTAAATGAAAAATAATGATTTGCAAATTGTTTTTGCTCAAGTACAAAAAAAATTGGGATTTTGGAAGGAGGAGAAAGTCCCACATTTTAAGGACTTCAGTATTGTCCTACTCAGCACTGCAAAATCCTTCACAGTCAATCTAGCTCTGAAATGGGGCCAGTGCCCAAGATGCTACAAACAGAACAAGGAGGAATCAGGCCCAATAGTGCACTTCAGCTGAGATTTACACACTTAATATACCTCCAGCGTAAACCTCATGTGGCTGCAGCAGCTGAGAAAACATTTATACCAACGACTTACATCTCAGAGTCAAAGCAAAGTGAAAGGCAGCAAGAATATCTTCAAAATCACCTGGTGCAATTTGCAAGAGTTTGTTTATTGGAGTCCTCAGTTTTCTGGCAAGGGAAGGTGGGGTCTTCCTGGATTACTTCTAGCATAGTTTAGGCTTCAAACATCACAAGAGCATTCTAGATTTCTAAGGGGGCTTTTTGAAGCTGGTCCCACATGTATAAAGCTACTTATTGTGATTGGCTATGTTTCATATGCAGAATAACAATAAGAGTATCACTACTGTAACACAAAAATAATACAGTTCTGAGTTCAAGGCATATTGGCTCCCAAGACTGACAAGGAATTGAAACTACAGCAAACTAATAGACTGCCTTAAGTTAGAAAATAACTTTCTTCAGTAATTTTTAAAGTGTAGATGATATAA